>JBBMOI010000003.1:34677500-34845000 GCA_038088405.1 Porites divaricata
TTAGAGATTCTGCTTATTGCATACAACTCATTGGTGCAGCCACACTTCGATTACTGTAAAGTAGTTTGGGGAAACTGTTCCAAGAGTCTATCTTCTAAATTGTAGAAATTGCAGAATCGCGCTGGTCACGTTCTAACTTTCTCCTACCCAGTATGATGCGATGAGTACAGTACTAGTGAACTGATCAACACTTAGTTAGTCAAACAATAATGACGCAACCGCGACGAATTTTATAAAAGAAGCCTTTATATAATAGCTGACTTGAGCTGTACAACAGCTTGCCTTTGGAGGTCAGACAATCGACATATTTACCAAAGTTAAAGCAAACAAAGAAACCCCCCACTTTCGGTAACGATTCATGTCTTTTAATAATTCAGTGGCGATATTAATTCAGTTTTACACATGATCTTCTTGTAAAGAAGGTTTTCTTCTTCTTTCATCTTTTATCTTATATTTACGTTTTTATCTTAAAGTTAATGGCCATTGTAGCTTAGATAGGTACCTTATTCCTCAAATAACTGCCCAGATGCTTATTCAAAATGATTCCGGCTAAAAGGAGGGGCGCTTATTGAAAGAAGGCTGCTACAGTCCACTCCCGACAACTCGAACCTTGATTGAAAAGATCTTGAATAAACACTTTGGCTTTCATCCTCTTCATGCCGACACTCACATTCTCTTGCAGACAGGCTACTATGAACAACTGATGAGAATCACTGGAATCCGAGCTTTAACACAGACAATCCTTCTTAGTTTGTTCAAAGTCTCTGTTGTTTCCCTATGTGGCACAGGGGTCGCTGCTGCTTCACTCCGCACGGTGAAATCTACAGGCTGCACAGTCGGAGAGTCGGCCGCATACAGATTTATAGGCAGAGTTCCTGGATTGTCCTTCGCTGTCATGTTTCGTATTGTCTTCTGGGGGACGCTCTTACCATGAATTGCTCTCTAGTTCCTCATTTCATTCACCTGCTTTTCAGATAGTTTGTGTGCCTTGGGAGGGGGTAACTTGGGTAAATCCTTGTAATGTGTTGTGGTGTAAACCCGTGGGTAGAAGGACTTGGAAGCTGTGAAGTAAGCAAATGGTGTAAAACATTGCCTCTTCAACCGTTCCTTGATTGCCATGCTGTATCTGTAATCGAATTCAAGCTGTAAGAGCATTTCAGTGGCGCCACTTCTCATTTCTGAAAACGCGTTTTCGACAACAAGCGTTAAAAGACTTTTGATACTAAATTCCGTGGTAAGGCTTGGATTAAACATTGTTTGGAGGTCCCTGATGTCTCGCAGAGACTTCAGGATCATTCTTTCGTCTTCCATGACAACAAGTGAAACAGTTCCTTGAGGGCCTGGTATCACAGCTGTGGTACCAAACGCTCCCAAGATGCCTTGATCTCCTGACACTCATGTGAAAAAAGACCAATGATCCATCTATGTAAAATTGACGTTATATTTTGTTGTAGAGGCTCAAAAAGTTAAAAAAATATAATTAAAAGTAGATTAGAGTTGAACGGTGTTCCCTTTATCCCAATAATCTAACCAGGAGTTCCCTTGTTCCCTGAAAATAATTTGACAATATCCCCTGTTCCCGTGTTCCGGCCCTAAAACTCCTGGAAGGGGGTCTCATTATGAAGATAAAAAATTTGCACAATGGCAAAAGATTTTGTCCGGTTCGCTGACATCTGACACATTTGTTTTGTAACAAGAGAAAAGTGGTACGTTTCGCTCCTATTATCATGTTTTTAGTCTTTTCAAGTTGTGTCGCGCAAGATACCAGCACCCAGTTGTTCGAAGGCCGATTAGCGCTAATCCGGGATAAAAATTTAATCCAGGTTTCTTTTTCTTTTGTTCAAAAGTATTTTCTCGGATAATTTTCTCAATTTTTTTAGAGCATCCATTCACCAAAGTGTAGATAAAAAGAATTAGACTGAATTTGCTTTTTAAGCTTTTCAAGTATATCTGAAATCAAATTTCGCACTAACCCTGGGTTATCTTAGTCCGGCTTTGAACAACCCAGCCCAGGGCCCGGTTGTTGGAAGGCGGGTTAAATCCTAACCTCGGGTTAAATTGGCTTAACCCGAGGATAAATTTTAATCGCAGGTTTGTTGTGTTTTTCAAACACCGGTTAGCTCAAACCTCGGGTTAAACAGCAAAATATCCTCACTGCACACCTATTACTCCGTCACGGACAACTAAGTTATGGAAAGATGCCGCTCCTTTCCAAGACATAACGCTGCCTAAGCCCAAATAAGGCACAGAGAAGAACGAGAAAACCAAGGAACTAGATCTCCAAACATCTTTATTCTTCATTATTCAAAAAACCCCAACCTATCCTAGTCCTAGACAAAACAGGAAAGCAAGAGCTGTAATACTGTAAACACAGCAAAACATAATTTAGACAGCCGCCTGCAAATTATCAGGGTGTGAAACCGGGGTAGCTGACCTAGAAGCTGCTCTTGGGAAAACCCTTTCTAAAAGCGCAAGAGATAGAGTAGCCGCGTCCGAGCCTTGCATATACCGCTTGGCGACCTCCCAACTCTTCCAACCCAGGTAATGAGCTACGTCCTCCGAAGAACAACCTAGCAGCCTGAGGGTATTGGATAGGCCCACCCTAAAGCTATGCGGAGTTTCCCCGGCATAGGGTTTAGTCTCCGAAAGATGCTTCCTAAACCTGTTGTTTGCAGCAGAACCCGTAAAAGGCTTGCTCCCTATTGATCCGCTACGCTCTGCGGTCCGAAAGAAGTACCCCTGACCTAAAGGCACCTTGAGGCATCGACAAATTAAAATGTAATACTGAATCCACGCGACTGGACAAACATCAGAGTGAACGAATTTAATCAAAGAGAGCGAGCGGGGAGACCCTTGCGCAAATTCTTAGTGAGGGTAAATCTAAGCAAAAAACCCTCCCGGTCTTTTAATCGAAACACGTTACAAGATTGAAGGCGGCCGAGGTCCCGAAGCCCTATCGCCGGTGAAAAAAGCCACAATGAAAAAGGTAGCATTCCTTACAAGGGCGTATTTACCCGCGCTAGAAAGGGATACACTGCCGGAACACAAATCGCGGAGATGAGCAATTAACTGCTAAAATTTCCTGAAAATAATGGGACCGCTTGAGAAGGCGTATTAGCTAAACCCGCCTGCTCTTCCCTAGTAAACTTAAGTAATCCTTAACTAGGGAATGGGCAACAGGGTTGGAGTCGTTAGCGCGCCCCAACTTATTGAAAATAGCTCTTAACCGACCGAGAGTGGAGTCAACTGACCCCACAGCTAAGCGTTTCGGGCAACTACAACCCCTTTTAGAGCAAGAGAGCGAGTGAACCACAGTTCTTGTCCGACTTATCCTTAGAAATAAGAAATTTAACAATGTCTTGTGCAGTACATGACGCCACAGTCCTTGGGGGAGAGAGAGCACCCAGAAACTTGAAAAGCTGCTGCTCCAACGCTGATTTCTTTCGTTCGATTTCCTTACAGATCGCACGCAGAGAGTCAAGTTGGGAGAAGATTGCTTGTCTGAATGGAGGAACGTACCAGCAGGAGTGCCTCAGGGAACCAAGCTCGGGCCGTGGCTGTTTATTCTCATGATTGATGACATCAACATCAGTAACACGGAACTGTGGAAATACGTGGATGACACAACTATTGCAGAGTGTGTTGACAAGAAGGAAGACAGCCATATCCAATCATGTGGAGGAACTGATCGCTAAGTCTAACTAAAACAAGTTCCAGCTAAACGAGTCGAAGTGTAAGGAACTACGGATTTCATTCACTAAATAAGCCGCGGACTTTGCTCCCATTGTTATCAACGGGAAAGCAATAGAGGTAGTGTCTACTGTTAAGTTGTTAGGTCTAAATATATCATCCGACCTCCGGTGGAACTGTCATGTTGCTGAAATAAGTAAAAAAGTAGCGAGTCGATTATATTTTCTTAAACAACTGAAGAGAGCGAATATTCCCGCCAAAGGTCTGCTAATTTTTTACTTGACCTGTATCCGCCCAGTAATGGAATACGCATGCCCGGTGTTTCATAACGCGCTTCCCGCATATTTATCCGCAGAGCTAGAACAGCTACAGAAGCGCGCCATGCGAATTATTTTTCCGTTTGTATCATATAGCGACGCATTACATCAAGCCAACTTGGAGACGCTCTCTCGACGCAGGCAGTCTATCACAACTAAGCTGTTTGATTCCATCACTTGTAACTCAGACCATAAACTGCATGAGCTCTTGCCACCTCGTAACAATTGTAAATCCAATCTAAGACGAAAGAGGAATTTTAATGTCCCTCTGGCTAAGACGAAGAGACTCACAGACACATTTATATATAGTAACTGTAATTAATTTTTTAGCTACATATGTGTACATTTTTCTTATATTTTTTCTCATATTTTTATTAGATTTTACTATTGTAACGATTAATCTAATTCAGCCTTTGGCTGCCACTTTAATCAGAATAAACTATCTATCTATCTATCATAAGGCTTTGAACGGAGAAGAGACTGAAATTCATCAAAACGCTCCTGGATCGCGGTTTCGTCAATAATTTGCATCCGAATCATTGGGTAAAGGCATGCAGAACATCGACGGGCGGGCTTCCATGGAGGCGCCACCTAAAAAAGATGCAAACTGGTAAATTTAGCAATCACAGCGGAAAGCCCATAAGTCCCACCACAAGTTCCTTAGAGACCACCGTCCTGAGAAGGGTGCCACAAAATGGAACCCTCGTCCTTCCTTCCCAATAGAGCTCGATCGACAGCGAGTAACAGCAGCAACGCCCACCAGAAACGCCGAGGCTTCAAGTTAGGGAGGACAATAGTAAAAGCGCCGTGAAAATCCTGCTCCAAGACGTACTTTAGCAGGGGGGCTATAAGGACAAATGGCGGGAACACATAGATATTGTGATCCAAAGGAAGAGAATGGGCGAAGACGTTGATACTGCTAGATTCTGGAGTCGCACAAGGCGTAAAATGAGGCAAGCGCAGACCTACCCTGTTGCATTGGCAGTTACTATCCAAAGACATGAGATCGAACGTGTGGAGCCCGAAAAGGTATTCCGCTTGCTCCCAAGCGTTATTTGATCCCGTTTCGGCTTCGGGAAGGATGATCAGCTGGATTTTCACCTGACGGAACGTAGTAAACATCAAGGCTGAAATTGTATTCCTTGCAGGAACGGAAAATGTCTTTAAGAACACGGTTAACTTTGGAGCTCCTGCGGCCTCCATTCTCCAGCGCAGACTTCAAGACGCGGTTGTCGGTGTAGACGTCCACTCTTGAAGAGGTAAGGTGTTTTCTAAATGAAAGAAGCGAATGCAGCAAAGCTTGGACCTCGAGGACGTTAATATCCTGCGAAAGTTCCTCGCCAAGCCGTCTTTGAAGCATCGGAATATAGCGTAACGGACGCATGATGCTCAGCTCTCCATTGGAAGCAATCCTTCAAGTCGTCAAGAAACCGCCAGTACTCGATCTTAGCTCGAAGGTTAGCCTCTAGCTTGACGGTTGGCCGAGAGGAACCCGAATGGAGGGAAATAGCCTTAAAAACTTCGCGTACATACAGTCTGGAACCCGGAATAGCAAGACTAAAAGAGATCACTTTCCCCGAAAAACGCTGAAGCGTCTTCAGGCTAACGAAAGGGGACGAGAGAATATCTTCCCTAACGTGGCAAACTTGTCTCTTTTTTCCTGGGGAATGAGAAACGCTTGACGCACCGAGTCACACACGAAACCGAGAAAACAAACGCAAGTGGAAGGAGTGGACTACGACTTGTCAAGACCAATAAAATAACCCGCCTCAATGGGCAAGTAACACATGATGTAAGCTGCTGCCAGGTCCCGCTGGAAAGATGGACCTCGAGTCATCCGAAGTGGAGCGCTGAAATGCTGACCCACGTGGCGGTCGTCAATGTATTGCGACACTGGAACCCCAATGGACCGAGCGGCGCCTGAAACCGCGAGACCGAGCTTGTGATAAATAAACGCACTGGCCTTCCAACCGAATGGAAGAGTACGGAAGACGAAATAAAAACCCTGCCACTGAAAGCCAAAATAAGCCTGAGACGAGGAATGCAACAACACGTGCTGATAACCATTTTTGTCGTCGAAGGTTGTCTGGAAGTGATGGGGAAGGACATACCTTGGAAGATCGCACAAATGATCGAGCTTAAAAGGAAGGTCGCGGATCCATAAATTCAAATATCTTTCATCGTCACATAATCGCGGCTTGGTTGGCTTGACACTCAACGGCAAAACCAAGTACGAGGGAGTTACGTGATCGACTGGGCCCCAGACCGCTATAACCCCGGCAGTCACCCATTCTATTATCGTGTCACTGACGAACTGGGAAGACTTCTCACAAGTAGCAGAGTTGTTAATAACAACGGGGGGGGGGAGGGATGTCAGAATCGTAAGCCCTTCCTTTAAAATTTCCCCTGAAAGGTCTGAGGAAATGTTGGACGCGAACTCTTTCTCGTATTATTTCGAAAAGGTCCCCTTCCCCTCACGGTGAGTTCGGGATCAGGTTCTGCCAAACGTAGGACTTGCCATGAATATTGCCAGCCCTGAAGTGGCTCGGGCCGTAAAAACGCAAGAGGGCGAGGTCGGCTAAACCAGGTCGGGATGCCACTAGATCAGGAGGAGGCAAGGGGCCAACAAAAGAAAAGATATTGCCTTGGGCAATGCGTAGCCTTGATGCGAACGAAGGGGAATAGGCCTAAAACACAACGAAACAAAAAAGGAAACGAAAATAAGATAGATTACTAGCATACCCCCAAAACAGGGAACCCAACCCTCTGTTGACCCCAGGCTCCGAACCAGGTCCGGAATTGAGACGCTGAGGAGGTCCCCCCGAGGTCAAAGGAGAATGGGGAAAACAAAGAAAACAAAGAAATGCGAATTAAGCATACAAATTTATTGAATAGGCCGTACAAAAGGTACACACAGATGTTCACTGGCGTCCGCGACCTCGGCCACCGACGCGCTATGTGGCCCCAGCCATGACAGTTATAGCACTGGACCGGGTAAGGTGACAAACAACGGCGAGTGCGGTTATCGTGAGAGCCAAATGGTTGCGACCTAGAGACCCCCTTCAAAATGGAAATTGCCTCTTTAGCCATTTTGGCCCTAAGGGGGTCGCCAACCAAACCGAGCATCAGGTGTTGCAAGTGACCAGACTCGAGGGAGGCTTGTCTTGCCTTGACTTTGTCTACCGCTGCGGAATATTCTTTGGCCTTATCGTGGGCTTGCGTCCTCGCTAGGCGTACCAATGATTCTAGCAACTCTATTGCTTCATGACGATCAAAAAGGGATGGAGGCCTGTTTAAATGCCTTCTGAGGGCTGTTAGCGCCTTAGAACAACTTGCGACAGTCTTCTCCTGCTCCAAGAGCCTAACCTTTTCCTCCGGCTGTCGGAGTCGCTCATTCGCCTAGATAAAACGAGGGAAACAAAAAGAAGGGGCAATAAACACGAGAACCCCAACGCAAAACCTATAACTCCCTGCCGGCTCTCCGGGCTACCCCAGAAGAAACTCGAATTTAACAGAACTATATTACGGCTCTCCAGGCCGCTGGCTTTCCCGTCCTCACCAGTATTACTTGGTATAAATTCATGTTAAACAGAACTATGTCACGGCTCTCTATGCCGCTGGCTCTCCGGGCCACACTGGCATAAATTTATATTTTAATAGAATCATGAAGCGGCTTTCTAGGCCGCTGGCCTTCTAGGCCACACTGGCATAAACTCATAGTCTAAAAGGCCTATGTCGCGGCTCTCCAGGCCACGCTGGCACAGCTAATATTTAACAAAATTATGCGACGGCTCTCCAGGCCGCAGGCTGTACAGGCTACCGTAGAATACACCCATACTCTAATAGAACTATGTCACGGCTCTCCACGTCGCTTGCTCTCCAGGCCACACTGATATAAAATCGACTTTTAACAAAACTATGTCACAGCCCTACAGGTCGCTAGCTCTGCAGGCTACCCTGGTATAAACGCATAATCAGCAGAACCACGCGACGGCTCCCAGGGCACACTGGAAGGAACAAATATTTTACAGAACTATGCCACGGCGGCCCGGGCCGCAAGACATTTTGTATGCTTGTAGCAGTCGATTTAAGTCGCCGAAGGGTACGCCAAATAGGCCGCCGCATAAATAAAACGAAAAACAAACAAAAACACCTAATAGAATAAAGGAGGCAATTAACTAAGCAAATGTATGGCTAGACAAAAGGGGTGCGAAAACTACGGGGAAAAGAAAGGAGGTGATGGCGGCCAATTCCCAAAGGTGCACAACTGGCAAGCTACTGAAACAGTTTAACCGCAAACGAAACTGTGCATGCATAACAACCAAATAAACAGCCCCAAATAAAAGGGATATGGAAACGGAAAGCAAAGGCTAAGGAACACGATAACGAACCAAGAAACAATGAGAAGCAAACTAGCCAAAAATAGCAAAATACTTGCGGAAAACGGCTAAACACTTCGCAAGACGACCAAAACTAAAGGATGCAAAGGTAGTACAAAATAATAAAGAAACTGGGGAGGGAGGAAGACCCAAACACGAGTGACTGAAAGACGCGAAACCTACCCCATACAAACTAAAATTGACCACGTGACTACGAAAATTACCTCGCCCTCGGCCACAGGAGCGGGAACGTCTAAAGGCTCCAGAACTGGTGCAGGAGCTGATGGATTCGGAGCTGCCGGCACAGCAGCAGGCGGCGGAGGCAAAGCCGGTTCTTCGTGGTCAGCCATACAGCTGACCACGATTGTGATTGTGTAGCTCGGCGAAACTTAAACGCCACTTTTCCCGAAGTCCGTAGAACTGGCCAGGGAGCGGCTAAAACCGTGCTATTTGAAGCAAGGGCCGCAAGGCACCATGCCCGGCAGCACGCAGGCCCGGCAGGACGAAATTTAACTGAGTTAAACCTTCCCGTGTTACGGGCTAATTATGTATGCAGTGAGAATAGCGGGTTAAATTTAAGCCTGCTAGCTAGGTAGGTTAAATAACTAACCTTGGGTTGAATGATATTATCATTCAAGCAAATATTTCCCCGATTCTGATTGGCTAAAAGCACACGCATAATTCACCATAACCAGCTACTGATGATCAAATTTGGAAGATTCTTGCGATTAATCAACAGACGACGTCAAAAGTGCAGCTTCCTTGCAGTTTTGTACCGTTAACCGAGCAGACCTGGGGACGAGGTCGAGTTGTTTTGGTTGTGAAAACAAAAATGGCGGACATATCACTCGTTTCAAGAGTAAGAACTAGGCGAAATAATAGCTAAAAACATGGCAAGAACGGCAAGAAGACAACTCGAGGGGCGACATCTGCTATTTGGAGAATATTTGCGGAGCTGAACAACACTAAACGTCCACTACATCGATAAAGGTAAGCATGTTTTAGTTATGTTTTTAAACTAGGAATTATTTTGAATGAATAATAAAACAATATGTCTACATCATTATTTTTGCTGATCAGGTCTTTATAGATCCTACGTTCTCCGGCATATTTGTTTGCGGTCCTTTGCAGTCCCTTGTGGTTAATGTTTGTAATAAAACAATTATTGAATTCGGCTTTCGTATCATATGAACAATTATGGAGATCTCGGAGGGTGTTATCCGCCTCGGCCTACGGCCTCGACGGATAACACCCATAATTCTTCATAAGATACTCAGCCTCATTCATTAATTGTTAAATAAAAATAATGTCAAAACAAAATGGCTGACTTGTTGTCACGGTTTACTGACTAAACGACAACAGAAAAGGCTGACAGGTAGTTCAGACAAATGATAAAAAATACGGAAAATTTTACAAACGAAGAACTAAGAGCTCGCTATACAGATTTGGAAGCAGGTCCATTCTACTCCAGTTCTTTTTGTTTCTTTTCGAAAGTTTGTGAATTCGATATACTTTGCACAAGAAATGAAGATTCTTCCACTTCTCTCGGACTTTCTTCTCCACTCCTACAACGTTGGGTCACTGTTATTAGTGTCCAATCTTTTTGGCTTTTTTTTCTCACACTGTTTGTCAACTTACTTTGCTAAACGTGCAAGTTTTATTCCATGTTTTCGGTTCAAAAAGCAGTTTCTGAGGCGCTGAAACTGATGTTTTGGGGGATCCTCCACCGACGCCGTTTTAAGACGTAAACAAACCAAGGGTATTATGGGATGCTAACCGCAAACTAGCCGCGGTAAACCCAAGGTTAACTCACCGGTCCTCTAACCGCGCTTCGAACAACGCAATTTAACAAACCTGTGATTAAGAAATTTAACATTCCGGCTAGGCCTAACCCGAGGTTAATTTAACCCATCTTTCGAACAACCCGGCCCAGGACTATAACCTTCGAGGGTGCCATGCTTTTGAATATTGCATTATACCGTATTCCTCAAATGAGCGCCGACAGCCTTGTGGAAGAGGCTGTCGGCGCTCATTTGAGGAAATACTGTATAATGCAAATTGTAACACCATTCGTGTGGTGATGATATCATGCTTTTTAACGGAAATTTGAGGGAGTAAAAAAGCAATTAAACTTACTTTACTTTTAACAATTTAAAAACGTCAAGGGCAGTGTATCTAAAATATCTGTTATCCGGTTTATCGGCTCTTGGTATGCACTATGATTGGTCAATTTTGACGGTTTACGTCAACACGTATGCATGCGCAGAGTCAAACAAACATGGCGAGCCTGTGAAGTCTTCCTACACTGCACATTTTGCTGGCGTCATTTTAATACCATTTCGACAAGACAAACAGTTTCATAGAAGTGTTCGACTGACGTGTCTTACACGCTCTCTTTTTCTCTCTTCCCGCAGACCGCGAGCAGTCTCTCTTCTTCTTCAGATTTAGTGAGGGGGGTGTACGCGCGCGCAAGCGAGAGCGGCGAAGCCGCAAGACGCGAGAAACGAGAACGGTGCCTATCCAGTCTCGCGTTTTCAGTCACGCGCTCAGCCATTTTCGTAATCCACTCTTAGCGCCGTTTTTCGCTCACTTACTTTTTGGTTGCTCACCCGCTTTTTTCACTAGTGCACCAAAAGCCTGGCACAGATTAACAGTGGCCACCCCAAAACGTTCAACAAATAAAATAGGGTTGACTTTTAAACAGTCAATAATGAGTGGTGGAGTGAAAAAGCGAGCAAAAGTTTAGTTGTCTCTTCTTAGTTGCTATAGTAAAAGACCCAGTTTTGGCCAATTTTGTTACTTCAAAATACTCCAGCCTAAGCAAAAGGTCGCCTTGAACCTTGATCCTTTGAACTCTAAGAGAAACTTGTAAATACGATTAGTGCTTTGATTATTTAGTTTATACGACTTTGTCTATCGGTAACTTCAACAAGCCATGATGTGATTTCGTTGTCAGCTGTTGTTGTCGAGGTAAGGAATTGTTGAAGTTTAGGTCAATCTGTCATCCATTCCTGACTTGGCGGGAAGTCAATAAATGAATTCAGTCAGCTGACATCATGTTAGGAATGATGAAGCATTTCATCAAGTTATTTATCTTTCAGTGAAGATTCGATGTGCGTTATATAGGCATGCATCGATTAAACATGCATAACTTGTTTCCCTTCTGCAGACTGTTTTAATTTCAAAATACATCACTTTCGACGGTGTGCTTTTTAAAAATTCCTACTTGAATTTCTTGGAAACGATTTGTTGTTACGTTTCGCAAAAGGAAAAAAACACTCGAAAAGTATCGGGTTACTAACGAACTTCGTTTGTCGTTAAGATGCTGCTGCACATGCTAGTGCAATCAGCAAATCTGGTGCGTCGAGAATTGAAATATTAAAAATTCATAATTTAGAAATTGTGTTATGACTTCCAATGGAGCTTGCTCAGTAAAGTATACTCATTTTCAACATTTTGTATGGACTTTCTCTGAAAATAACTCAGTTCGTAGACAAAACAAAATGCAACAATGAACAATTTAATAATGCGCCAGTCAAACTCACTTGATCAAATTAAACTGCTGAAAAAAGAAAGGAGACATACTAAGGCTATACTAGATAAGGCGAGAATGTTGTTGTAACTTTCGGTAATGTGTCGTTAAAAGCCGCGGCTGCATGAGCTTAAAAAACACCGAATTAAAGAAAGAACTGGAATAGTCAACGTTAAGCCAATTGGGAGTAAGGATTTAATTGCTATATTGTGCCGACATTTAGTATTTTGTATACTCTTGTCACACTTTTCGTATATTAGTTATCTAGAATAGCTATCTACGGATATTTCTTTTCGTTTTTGACTCACCATCAAAATATTTATTTATCAGTTGTCCTACCTTTTTTGCTTCCTGTTTTTTATGAACAATGAAAAATATTTAAAAACGTAGTTATGCCGTATAACGCAAAGAATAGCCTTAACGCACTGAATTGTGAGTTCCTTTAGTTAGAGTTAAATAACATTACTTTACTTGGCATGTGAATTGGGATGTAAAGAAAACATCCCTAAGATCTAAGAAAGACACGATTATTCTAATTGTGGTGATAGCGACGAATAATTTTTTTTGACAGTTTCCATGAAGGGAAGACTTTTAAAATTTCCCACAGACCCTGCAATTTTTTTAGAAGCCCGACTGGTGCGCGCCATCCGACCAACTCCTGTTTTTTAAATGTGATAAAAGCCAGAAAAGTTCTTTTTACCGAAAATCTAACTTTCTGTTTTGTGTTTGGGTTAATAATTGAAGGCGTTTAAGATTATAATCGGGAAAGTTCAATTCAATTTCTCAGTGTTATATAGAAGTAGATAAAAGCAGCATGACCTGAGCTCATTGTGAAGTGAACCCGTTAATGCACACGGTCATTTACATAAATTTATTCTCTAGCCCACAAAGCCACCTGCCTGGCGCTGTCTTGGGAAATTGTCAAAGCCGAATCGGAGATTAAATATGAAAACAACCTTGTAAACTCAACCGAACGGTGGCGCAGCCGTCTTGAACAACACGTAGTCAAGTAATCACCGCAAATTTAAAGGTTACGAAGGGTTTTCGTGATACTTAAACGCCGTTTCTTTTCGGCTGCCATTATACCAATGGTAGACCTCAAAGTTTTAATAATTGAACGTGAATTAGCAGGACTGTCGTGAATTTTAGGGAGCAACTGAGTTGTTAGCTTTACAAGCAAGTTTGGACAACTGGCCGAGAATCTTCAGGCCAAGGTCGCTGGTATAATTTTGAAGAACTTCTGTGAGGTTGAGAGACTTGTATTAGGAGGATTGTTATAATTTTCAATGTATTCGAAAGGCAGACAGTGTTTAACTGAAATATGTACTGCCTACCGCAGTAAGTTACAATAGTGACAATGGTACGGTTTGCTGCGCCTGTTATATCCAGCGCGGCTGTGGCACGAGCCGCTCAGGTTAACGACCAGCGAGCGAGAACTCGCTTGAACTCAGAGCTTTCTGATGTTACGAATACGCGGCGGGGAAGGCCAGTAAGATTGCCTTCTCTCTATCCTACAATATCACTTCAATCTTTGCACTCGCGAGAAAATGGCCTAGACTCTGATCAATCAACAGGCCGAGCACCTTCTTCGCAAGATAACAATCATGAACCAGAGCAAGGGGCCAAAGTTAAAAGTTCCTCTTTGGTGGTTGGAGCTGCAGGAATTTTGAGGGCTGCCACGGCGTTCGCTGTAGATAACACAACAGCAAAAGCAACAGTTCAACAAGCAGAAGAACAAATAGAAGAGCCAAAATGCGAGGTAAATAACTTCCGTCCGGCTTCTTTACATTTCTTCATCGGCTCTGATTGTGGGCATGCCTGTGAACGTGTTTAGTTGGTAAAATTCGATTTTTTTTCTGTCGCATGGTATATTGGCTTTATAACTTTCTTGTTGTCATGTAAGGTGGCGACCGATTGAGTTAAAAACATTGATATTTATTATGTCAAGTCAGCTGTTAATTTTCCACTTTTCCTTAGACTGCGGGTAAGACAAAGATATCTTATGTTATTTTTCCTAAAACTTTTGGTTCTTCAACTTCCGACTCTAGAGTTTAGGGAAAAAGCTTTAAGCTGGCTGCTGCGCTTTGTATTAAACCAAGCTGTTCTATTCTTTGCCATTTCCTCCGTCATAAAGCTGACAGCCTTAATTGTTTTACTATTTTCAGTAAATATGCCCGCTTCAAGCTAATAAAAGGCTTTTTCTCGACGGGCTAGTCGGTAGTAAGTTCATTTATCTTTTTCTAGCTCTTGCTTCTGTTTTGTGAGAATTTTGTGCTTAGTTTTCGATCAATTTCTCAGTGTATCCCGTCTGTTGTACCTAGAATTATTTGGTGATATCGGCTTCTACTCTATGGAGAAGTCTTGGGAGCAATAATTGTAAGAGCAATAATTTTTACCATTGAAAACAAAAAACGATTTTACAATATAATCGAGACCATCTTTTCACATCTCGTTCTGTTAGAACATTGTACAAACACTCAGCTTGTGCACGTGAATATTCACATTGAAGAATCGAGTGTTTCGGTTTGGGGATTTTCCTTAGGACCGTTATAAGACACATGGAAGCACTTATAAAAAAATCCTCTTTTCGATCTCAAAATAATGAGTCGGTATCAAACTATATGTTCGGTACTACTGTGAATGCCAGAAACCATTTAGTAAAGCTCTTTTAACGAGGAACACAAACGTTTAGTCTTCGCCTGGTTACCATGACAGCAGGCTACTTTCCTTTCTCTTCATGACACCTCAGTTTTTACATAAAAATGTTGTTGTGACCTTATCCATAATGACAGATTTTTTTTGTCAAATTTGAGGGTTGTTCAAATCCCAGGATTTAAAAACATGAAATACGACCAAACGCCTTTTTATCCCTACTTTATTACCTACGACGTAAAAAGCTCCAGTCGTATAAGTCATTCATTGCTCGTACAAAATTTTAATGCGCTCAATATTCAGGGCAGTTAACAAATCAAGTTTGTTTTATGTAAGGCGAATTTTTTTCTTTATCGAACGGCTTTTTGAATCCACAAAATGTTCGTTAAGATGTCTACTGAACATTAGTTACAAACTGCCACGCTGAAGAAGCGACGTTTACTGACGCACTGTTTACATTTCCTTTTGTTTTAATTCAAATTAAATAGCAGGATCGCACTCTGAACACGATTTTGAATTACGTTCTAAAGCTCCCCTCGTCTTTGAAAATATTTAGTCGTAGCTTTAATGGTCATGTTTGCCGCTATTTAATTATCCTCTGTGCCTGCAGTGGGTTTCAAATCTACAATGTGCGGTGTTCTATTAACATGTAAATGTTTAGTTATATTCGAGCAAGAACGTCTGTGTTATAATCAGGATTCATATCAGCTGCCGGCTGCGTGCATTAATGCGTGTTCTACGTGCATATGTTTATTTTAATTTTGTAAGGTGTTTTAAGCTCTTGAAATAACAGTGTGTGTTTGTTTTCCTAGCTTTTTTAAAAAACTGGTTTTGGCTCTTATCTTTAACGTCCAACCCGTTTGGGCTCGGTCAACTACTACTTCAACATCGTGTTGGTTTGAAAATAACTGTTTCATGTGAAAAAAATCTTTTGTCAAACTGTACGAGTTTTTGGTTTGAGCAACAAACAGTCGTCAAGTATAAACTTGCGTCAAGAACTAAACTGAAATTTGATCAGAGCAAACTTGACAGTTTTTCATGTAGCATTAGACCTGACCAAGTTACTCAACTCAATTGCCTGTGAAAATGGGTTAGTCTTTTCAGTTAATATTATGAATTAATTAAACTAACACAAACAGGAGGCCTATAATTCAAACGAAATCATCATTTCTTCAAAAATGACCCAGTTGTCGCGGTATAGTCGAGATTTCTGAGACACATCTTTGATTCTCTTTTTTTAAATTTTAATCAAGCTGCCGACTTTAACGAGCAGTTTGTGTTAGTTGCTCTTTTAAAAGAAAAGATCAAAGAGAGGGTCGTTTAGTTTTTGGTACAATTTGTTTCACATTGCCTCTAATTGATCTTACAAAGAACATACAGTGTAAGAAGGCTGGAGACGAAATTGAGCTCAGATTCAGCCAAGTCAATTTTGTCTTACGAGGAAAGAGTTATTAGTTCTGATTTCCATATCATCTTTTGGATCATCTCTTTGGGACGATCATGACATTTCAGACGAAAATATGGAAAACAAGGTTGAAGCATGATTCATGATTATGAGTCAGGCGAGCGCCGGCCAGCACCACCCAGCGATAGATCTTAGGGTAACAGAAGTATATCAAGATAAAAAAAAAACTTTTTAACCCTTAATATAATACTAACGAAAAGATGATACACTGAATTGAGAAGCAAGAGTTGCGGAAGATATTACAAGGACTGAGTTATTTATGCCGCCTTTTCAGTTGCGCCGGTTTTTCACCGCGGCTTAAAACAACTATTTTGATATCCTTTGCATCCCTTTTGTGATATTCTTTGACAGTTGCTTTATTTCAAGAGTTATGAACATATCGAACATATTGGAACTATCAAAGTTAAATAAAAATATATATAAAATAAGGCTAAAGAGACCTTATATGCTAAATTGTGTGGTAATTTTTGTTATGCTTTAACAAATGCCGTAATGTAATCAGAAGGTTTGAATTTCGGGTACACATTAAAACGTCCCGTCATAGTCTTCTTTTTGGGGTCACTCAACCCCATCACTAAATTGCGCTTTTCATCCTTTTCGCGAGAAACTGAAGATGCGATCGTTAGCTATAGATTTTCACATTGAAACTTTATTTTTTCATTGGGGTGACAACAACCTCCTGTCCTTTTTTTTCTTAAATCGGATATCTTGTTTTACGGTGTTCTAGAGCTCACCTGGGTAACAAAAGTTTCTGGAAAAGAATGTCAAGTTTATTATTGTAGACTTGGCTAAATATAATCGCTTTCCCGCCTAAAGCGACAAAAAAATTACGACCCTTTTCATTGCAACGGGTCAGCTTTTATCAACATAATCCACACAATCGGTTTTGGCTCTATAATACGACCGAGTTGGCCGCAAACTGTCGATTTCATTAACAGGTTTTCTAATGGTTTTCGAATAGATTGACGGCACGCGCACTCGTAAGGTAATCTACCATAACTTTAAAAAGGTTTAATGCGATGTTCTTTTTCATTAGATTTGTCGAAAAAGGCCTTTAAATGCTTCTACCAGTTTGGAAGCCTGCTTAAAATTCTAGCCTTAATCTATTTATGTGCGCGAAATTAATCAACTGGAGTCCAATACGCGAAACCTTCAGCACCTTTTACCATCGCGGCAGGTGCGACGTCTACAATGGTTTCCATGGTGATAAGAACCTTCTACGTCATAAAACTTTACACCGAAGAGTCTTCGTTTACGGACCATAAAGTTGTACCATGTCTGAAAGTCGCTTAACCTAGTGGGAAAAAGACAGAGGGGTGAGATAACAGATTTGTCGGTGTTTGGTATATTAATATGTTTGTCTCCTCGTCCATAAGACAATAAGTGGATAATCGGACTGCGATATAGTTTTAACAACTTGGTGCGACAGTCTTACCATGAGGCGGGCTTTTAATTTGTTTTTTTCAGTGCTGTGGAGCAGGAAAATATTATTAGTTTTAGGATTGTATTAGCCATCAAGGACGCAACAGGACAAAAATCGGAGGTCAGATGCAGATCTTGATGAAGCATTTTAAAAATGCAATTTCGGCTTAACCGCAATCATGAAATCGAGCGCAAGTTTTAGAATAACGCCGAAGGCTTCAAATCTAAGCACTAAAGCAAGCAAAAAGAAAATTAGTCTTAGCTCATCAGGGACGTCTACAAATGGAATTTGCCTTAATTTAAGTTCAAGTGAAACTCAAACATGCCACAACTTCGTGCCGATATCAGGAGAGTATCTTGGACAACCGCTGGAGGATTTCGATTCCCCGCAAACAAATGTAAGTCAAACAATTTCGCTAAATATTGATCTTAAGTGAAATTTAAGTTACATTTCTTCCGTCTTTCCGGAAGGTTAACACTGAGGAATTCTAACAAGGCAGAAAATCTTGCGGTTGAACCGACCGAGGCCTTCATACAAATATGTCTTGAATGCCTTATTATTCATTTGCTGCCTTTGTATCACTTGGAAAAGCTAACTGGTGGAAAATCGATGTTGTCGATCTCATTAATTTTTCGACCTCAGATTTTCCAAAAAAACTGTAACTTTACGGCAATGTGATGCGATATTTCACCTTGCGTCAAAATTTTTGGTGGTAATTCTATGGTTTTATTTGAAATTAGAAAATATTGTAAACCAGAGAACGAAAGTAAATTTATTTTTGGATAGAAAAGCTGTATACTGGTTCAGGCAAAATCTATTTTCAATGTAGTTTTTAAAACCATGTTCAAGTCCAAATAAAAATTGAAAATAAATAAATGTAAGGCAGACTTTTATTGTTAGTCAAAAAAACAAACAGTTTTGGGCGAAAATTGATTGAAAACTGAAAAAAAATCCGCGTGAATCACTTATATAAGTGAATGTATCTGAATGTTGCTTGTCGTGTCGCGGAGTCATTTATTTCAATAATTTTTAGGAGATGAAACCCTGAACTTACTTCTTCCCATGGATTTTATTACGTAATGTTTAAACCAATGTAAAGAGAAAGTTGATCAGTTCGTGATGAGATCTATGACCCTTGTGAGTCAGTATTTGACTAATGAAAAAGCAGGCCTCTTTCCCGCGGTAAATCCTGGCGGCAAAATTCTTTTTTTTCGCATTCAACGTACATAAATGAGGGAAAAAGTGATTATATCCCAGCTTTATCTTTTCTTTAAAATAAGCAAGACCAAACCTTGTAAGATATTTATTAGTTTCAAATTTAGTGCCAAAGTAACTGTTTAGCGTTGTTAAGGAATATTTTCGACAAATGAAATTGAAATATTTAAGCCGGCTGTGCCAGACCGCGGAATTATTATGAAAAGACAAATTTATACAGTTTATCCTTATTCTTCCAATACTTCGAAAAACCCCTTCATTTAAAATGCGCAGTTGAGAATATTATCCGCTACAGTAGAATGTTACACAAGTCGTGTCGAACTTGGACTACATTGAGATAAAACAATTAGACAGATTCACAATTTGAACCAGGAGTTATTCAGATGCAAATGAAATAGTGCCGTAAATCTTAAAATATTTATGGAAGACGCACTGAAGAGATTATCTCTTCCTCTTATAATTATAAAGACCCTCATTACTCAATTCCTTTCATCAAAAATGGATTTTGACTTAATATTTTCTCGGTTGTGTCAGTATAGTTTTGTACGTTCGTTCCCTCTACAGACATTTCCAATAAGAACCGGGAAATAAGTGATAAAATGAATAGGTTATGATGTAAATAAATTAAATGGACAAACGCATTTGCTGTTGGTTTTGGTCACTTAAATTTGAAAAAGATCATTTAGGCTGTTTACATATGTATCTTTTTCCTTGCTGTGTTTTCTTTGTATTTTTTTGCGCGAATAATTATTTGTCAACTCTTTTTAAAATTTGATACTATTGTATTTCATAAAACACTATCCTTTTAAGGGTGAGTGAAACGAACGAGATTCCAATGTTGAGAAAATATCGTCTTACAAATAGCTTTTTTTTTTCGCGTAAACTACGTACAGCAAGTCAAATCTGTCATTTTTTTTTTGTCACTATCCAATATAGATGCGGCGACTTGATTACAAGCACAGCGTGCGCCAGCGTATTGGTCAAATTATTTTTCAAGTCTCGTCAGCCACAGCATCGATTGATTAAATAAACATTTCACTTCTTGGCGACACAGAGATCAAGTCATTCTAATCAATCAGAATTAATCTGATAAAATCCGCATTTCGTCCCTTCCGTTACCTAATGCAATATTTCAGTATATGCTTTAAACTCGTTAAATTTATTAAATTAATCTATAACCATTTGCATTGAAAACAAACTTTTAAAAAACATTGCCGAGCAAAGAAGTAGAAAAATTCTTAAAACCTGCAAAAAGTAACAGTATTTCACTAATGTCAAAAAACTGAATCTCTTGGTAGAGGTCGTACAGCGAATATTATAAGAGGCCTTCTCCAAATACATGTCCAGATTATGAACGTTCATATTGAACAGGACTTAATTTGCGATGTCAATTTGTCTCGCTTTAAAGTGTCTCCAATTAACACCTTGGACTATTTGCACTTGCTACCTTGCTTCTTGTAAATTCTCAGTGTGTTTCTGAAATTACTTTAAAAAAACTCTTTTCCGAGCTGCTAGTGTGTGAAAGAAAACACAGCTTACTGACGATTATGATTAGGCTGCAAAATATGAACATTTCGACGACACACCAGCTATACAAGCTTTTAATTACAACACCCTTATTTATCAAAAGCACTTTATTCAGTTTAAGTAATGGTCCACATAAGAAGTAGGCAAAAATCAATAGGCCTGATCCAAAAGCCGCCGTTGAGCGTCATGGTGTTAATCTTTTAATCAAATAAAAATCCTGAATCCCGATTGGGTGATTACAGTTTAAGCGCGAAATTTGAATTTGCATTCATAAAAAATATAGCCAAAATCACATTTTCGAAAGGTTTAACACTACATATTTATTGAAAATGTTGAAAACTATATGTAATTCAAAGGACAAGATATTACGAAATGGGAAAGACTGTTTTTCCAAATCTCACTTCTTCAACAATAGCGCTAAGAGCAATACGACACTTCGTGGTTTGTTGTTCTCATTGTTCTTCGTCACTCATCTAACAACCAGCGCGTGTCGGTCATCCGCTCCAATCAAACAGAAACCTAAACATGTTCAATTTCCTTGTAAAAAAAGGAAGACAACTAAGCTATGAAAGGAAAGATTCTTGTTACAATACGCTTGAAAATAATCGTTCTTATTCAAAAAGTTCACGTTCGAAGATATTCGTTATACACAAAGCATCGTAGCCTTCATCCATTTCTATTTGTAAACTGCCGCTTCTAGCAGACTCAAAGGTTTTCGAAAGAAATAATATCTTTTCTGCACTGAACTCTAGTCCATGTGCCTCAATTGTTACGAGCTCTGGACAGGAGCACAAACACGCAATAACCAGAATCGTGAGTTGCCTATTACCGGAAATGGCGATGTGTAGTAGTTCTTGCACATGCACGATGTGTTCCTTGGCTTTGAAAATGGCAATTTGGTCCAGTTTGGGACAATTGGAGATATCCAGACGTTCCAAATATGTAGCAGTCATCATCATCTGTTGCAAATGGCGACTTGACAACTGCGTCGAGACTAGATTTAAGTATCTGAGAGATCTGAATGCTCTCCGTTGTATACAACAATATAGCTTTCCTGTCTTGTGATGTGGGCAACAGCACGAAGCGATTTTCGGCATTTTTAACTTCAAATCATAGACTTCATTTCTAATCAACAATAAAAATGCAAATAACACTTGTTTGAATAAATAATCTGTATAATCCCACAAAAATCCAACCAAAGAATTCTAAAACTAACGTGGTAACAGGGGCACCCAACAACAATTTTTGGAAAATATCTGTTCGGAAGACGATTTGAGATCTAGAATTTTCGGAACATTTGTTGTTAAATTTTTTGCTTGCCTGCCTCTCCTAGGATTTCCGAACATCTAAAAAATGGTATAATTGCCCATTTTTAACGGATTTTTACCCTAAAAAGGTCACCTAGAATTTTCGAGAGCCTTTTTTCTAGCTGAAATTTTCGAAAAGGTAAGTTTTGATCCCTATAATTTTCGGATCACTAGACTTTCAGCTAGGAAATCCGAACAGATGAAAAATTTTTAGGGGATAAAAATATGCCTATATGTATCGTTTAAATACTAAAATACGTTCAACAATGCTATGTTTAAGTGGTTTTGAACTATATTCTCGTTGGGTGCCCCTGGTGGTAACTCCGCAGTAAAATTGCAATCCAATATGGCGGCCGACCGTAAAACCATCCCTATCTTCGGTTAGACCCAGTTCCCCATTTCCCATGGTAACGAAACTCGCCATGTACAATGTTGATGATGCTGGGACCGAATTTAGCGCCAAAAGTAGCCAAAAAAATCATTTCATGGGCATTTTTGCCCCGATTTCGACTTTTCGGCCAATGGGAGACCAGAATTTTAATTCAATTAGATAATTAGCTGTTGACAGCTTTGGATTTCGGATGCCTACTTCTTATGTGGACCATTACTTAAACACTTCGTGTTTTGAATGACAGTACTACAACCCTTGACCCTTTTAATCTCTCAACATCAAACAAATATCATAGCTCCCTCACTGCGCAACAATAGACAGTATTCGTATTCCCCGACAGTCCTGGGACGAGTATGCCTTGAACATGAATGCGAGGCTCATGCGGGGAACTTCTCGCCAAGAGGACAAACAAATATGAGAAAACTGCCGCTGAGTTTGCCGAATTTAAGGAAACTTTTAAACATTGTAAAGTTCCGAAGGACTTACACACTTGAGAGATCATTATTTCAAACAACAAAAGGAAGATCTGCTCATTACTACAAAGAAAAACAGCGATCCTAACCATAATTATATTGACGAGAAGAGCGCTTGGTGAGCGAGTTTATAATTTAATATAAACAGAGATGTTCTAAAAATCCCCGAAGCCATTTTAATTTTCAGTGTCCTTTAAACTTTTTGAAGAATATCTTTTATTGATATGGACGTAATTATCGAAAGCCTGCGATAAAGTTGCAGTGATGTTATCACACCTACTTTACAGTTGAAATTTTCTAACAGAGCGGATGCAAAATCTTGAATGAGTATTTGAAGTAAACCAAACGACTCATTCGGTGGATAACTACTCATCAGGACGGGGCTTAGCGTTCTGCACACAGTCCATGTGCATTTTAAGGAAGCTAAACCGGTTTGAACAAAGATGACTAGGTTAAGTTTATTTTTAAATTTAAGTTACATTATCTTCGATAGAAACTGTGTGAGAGTACAAAAACGTGCACGCTGTTGACCACAGCGTTTGGTACAGACGATAATACTAAGCAGTTTAAACTCCACACTACAGATTCACACAAGAGAAAAAGAATAATAACAAGAAGAAAATTTTATAAAAAGGATTCGAGTATTGACATTTTGACACAATGTACCATTTTCTTGATTACTTCTTGTTTCTTCTTTTGGCTTCGTGGCTTTTAAATCTTGCTGTTAGTACCACCATCTCTTCCCACATTTTTGTTTTTTGAAACAGATATCCCTTTAGCTTACCCGTAAGGTTTCAGCTTTTAAATCTTGCAGTTTTTTTGCTGATTTCTATCGTTTTGCAGCGATTCAGCCGCGACAAACCAATGTTTGTTTGTGTTTTTGCCAAAAACTTCCCCGCTTTAGCCTCGCAATCATGCTGTGAAGTCTCTCGTCCCAGGGCCGTCGGGGAATACGAATATCGTCTATTTCTCATGCGCTTTTTTCTCAGTTGCTTGGGCAGTGCAGGTTCGCCATTACTCATGACAAATAGTTTAAGGCTTGGGTCTGATACGTTTACCTCCGAAAAATGATTGTTGGCTTTAAACTTCAGCAAAGAGAATGAAACTGATTCGAAATTTGGTACAAAAAACTTTAATTTAGCAATTTAAAGTATAACCATCGCTTCTGTTAGTCACTTGATAAGTCATGTGACCATTGTACTTAAAATCGTAAATAACTGACAAATTGGTGACGAGTTTAAGAAAAGAAGTCGAGGAATAATATTTTTCCGAGCCATATGAAGTGTTTAAACTCTTCACTTTTTGATTGACTGTCCATTGCAAATAAATACCAAATTATGAGGACAAACGTCATTCCAAGGACTCAAATTTAGTCCAATTAAACAATTCAAAACTTTCATTTTAAACTTTGAAACGTAGAAACAAAAAAAATTTTTCTATCGTAAACCCTAATTTATTTAACAATCCAAAGTAAATTTGCTATCAATTCGCGGATTTCCTTCGCGTATCATTCCTTCATTTTTAATTTTTGACCAGGTGAAATATCTGGAGAACTTTTCTTCCTTTTCTAGGTATCCTAGAGAGATCTATTGTGAAACAGTCATATTTTCTAAACACCTATTTGACCCAGGCCTTAAACCCCATTAGTACGTTTGCACTGCCATTTGAGATAGTTGTTTCTCGTATCATTGGTGTGTTTTGAAATAACTGCTCTTCACTTTCTTTGGGCAATTAGAAGTCCCAACCAGTTTGCGTTTGATGCCATCTCATGCCCCAAGCACAGGAGGATATTTAGAAGAGATCGAGGTTGTGTGTTACAATGTGTGTGATGAGCTTGTGTGTTACAATGTGTGTGGTGAGGTTGTGTGTTACAATGTGTGTGATGAGGTTGTGTGTTACAATGTGTGTGATGAGGTTGTGTGTTACAATGTGTGTGATGAGGTTGTGTGTTACAATGTGTGTGGTGAGGTTGTGTGTTACAGTGTGTGTGATGAGGTTGTGTGTTTCATATCCCTTTCAAAGGCGAAGAAAATGCTATTAACTTTGAGTTATGAGACCCGTTCGGCACACATCACATCACACACTAAGACTGCAACGTCCCTCCTGATTCTCAGTTTGGCCTCTTAACAAGTGTTGTTCATTTCCTTTCTTTTTCAGACGTTTTTGATCGTTGCCAGCCGCCTTGGTAGGCAATACGTGTTTAGATTTAGCAAGGAAAAATCGTTGTATTTATTTGGGCCGCTCAATTCAGTGAGGAGAGCAATAATTATTCTTATTACAAATCAGTATCCTTTAATTAATTCTAAAAGCTGTTGCTTAAGTCCTGCTTAAGCCCCTAAGTGGGGGGGGGGGAGGGGATTACTTAAGTTAATTTTGGCTGGGTATGTGCCGCTGGCCTCTCAGAGCCCCTGGCCCACTATAGGTTATTCTGTGGCCAATTATAGACCCCATCTTAGTCACTAATGGGCAAATATGTATTTTTCGCGATCCCAACTTAGACACTTTCTATTTATGTATCTACCTTATGTTGAATGAAGAACACTTTACTTTTCACCTACGGTAGAAACATTCTGGTACATGTGCGTTTGCCAACCATAAATATGAAGAAATGTCTTACCCTAAAAATCAGAAAATGTTCGACCCCATTCTAGTTTCTCAATTGAAAATGCGACCCCATTATAGTAAATCGAGTTGTGAAAATGCAACCCCATTATAGTCAATCCAGTTGTGAAAATGCAACCCCATCCAGCGGCGCATCCCTATTAGCCTCTTATAAGATAGTACTCCCCCCCGGGGGCTTAAGCTAGCCTGAAAGTAGCATATATTTTTTTCACCTACATTCCTCCATTGGATTCTCTTGTCTCGGGATTCCGTTTCTTGCTTAGGCCTCTTTACCCAAGACCCCAGTAGTTTCTGTTGTAATCGATGGTGTGATTGGCCTCATGCCCAACCCCCTACCCGCAGCCGGGACTCTTCTTCGTTACCCGACAATCCTGCATGGTTGAACTAGACTGATATCCCAGTCAGGCTCTTAGGATCGTTGAGACTCTCAAGTTCCACAATCTTTGCGAGGTGACAATACCGAGGGTCTTTTGGGGCATTTAAAATTGGTTAGGGACCTAAGTTGTTGGTCTTAATTGTTTATTTGAGACATTATGAACTGTACGTTTTCCTGTTTACAAAGTACCTACCTGTACTCACTTTTAACCACTTCTTCAATCACCTTTGGCTGTTATGTTAAATAATTATGCGTTGATTTTGTATTCTTTTGTATTTCCTTAACTTGCATACAGATTTTTTGAATTTTTTATACTTCTAACGATAATTGTAAATTGTATTTTTCTTGCCATAAAGAATGCTCCAGAGGAACCAGAGTAAGTTCATCTTTCTACGAAAACGTTCATTCTTATTTATAATAAAAAAGCCCAAACCAAGCCGGTGACAGCCAATCTAACTAAATAAATCAATCAGAATTGATATTTGGAATCCAATAAGAAACTCAGACGGGTGCAACCAAATGACGTCTGACCCGAGCCAAGCGCGGCAAATTAAAGTAATTCAGGGGCGTAGCCAGGATTTTTCAAAGGGGGGGGGGGGGGGGGGGGTCACAGAGGCTACTCACCAGATCACCATCCGGGGATCGCCGACTATATATGGTTTATACCGCTGCTTTCCCTCGTGTATCAGCGGGCTCAGTCGTATTATCGCGGCATGAAGGCCCTTATTAACTAAAGACAAGAGCCGTTGACGAAAATACTTTACAAAAACCAAATTTTAAAAAAGTGGGCTTTTCAACAATGGCTTTTACGGTCAAGATATTGTCGTGGCGTTTTCGCCACCTGAATATTGTAGGTTGTTTGCTCAAAAGAAGGCCTACCAAGGGGGGGTCACGGGCACCCCAGGACCCCCTAGCTACGCCCCTGTAATTCAGCTAATTTATCTCTGTAAATTGGAAAACATACTGTAAAAATACTTTAACTGATTAGAGAGCGAGGCTGTTTTAACCAATTTTTTAATTGCTACAACTGCTAGGTAAAGTGGGGTTGAATGCGTCGGTTATTTAATTCTTGCTTTGGGTTAGCCCTTCCTGTCATTTTGTGGTCCACGTTTCCTAGACGGCTAAAGAATACAACGAGTGCGACGTCACGGAAGCAGTTATTTAACTCATATTTTGTCTACTATAGGTACATATTTGCGGCAATCTACACTGTTGAAATGATTTTAAAGATTATAGCAAAAGGATTGTGTATGCACAAATACGCCTACCTGAGAGATCCATGGAACTGGTTAGATTTTGTTGTTGTAATTCTTGGGTAAGTGCTTTAGTTTTGTTTTATTTAATGCACTCAAATTTCGTGGGTGGGCATTGTTGTAGAAAAACGTGCAGTTAACAAAAATGGCATAGTTTTGATTTCCAGTCTGTGTGTGGCCTTTGAGAATACACGAACCAAACACTCATTTCTTTAGCTTTTGGTAAAGTGGTTGTATGTTTGATCGACATCCGTTGCTTCTCCGGACTGAGTACATGTCGCCAAAAGATAGAAAAATTAAGGAGCTTAAAGCAAAGCGACGCAACCGGAAGTGAGGACTTTTTCTTTCTATTATGCTTTAACGCTACCAAATTTGCATTGTTAACTGACTTTATTTCATTATTTATTTAGTCACTCAAAGAACCTTATACAACGTGAACAAAAGTTGTTAATTAAAATATAAATTAATGTGACGAGGAAGCCTAAAGAAGTTTGAAGCTTATATTAATAGGCTTCCTTCAGCTACTAGTAATGAACCAAATTCATGGCAGAGTGCAGAGTGAGCAAGGTCAGAAAATTAAGCGACAGATCGGCTATCAATGAGATAATCCTTAGAATTTTTTTAAAAAACAAATATAGAAGGAGAGCTAATTAGTGAAATAGGCAACAAAATCCAGATTTTAGGTCCTCTGTAAAGGATACTAAATTCCTTTATATTTGTTCTACAAAAATGAGATCTATACTGACAGGCTGGTCGAGTTTCGTATTGATGGATATGATTACTACTTAAGAACAAGTCACAAGAACTGCTGGGTAAAAGATTATGGTGATAACAATACATAAAAGTAGCAACAAAATGAATTAATGCTAAATATGTCAAGGACTTTAAGGTGGCTCAATATAGGGGCGGTTTTTGCTAGATAGTGAGCTTTTGTTATGAGTCGCACTAGACGCTCTTGCAAAAGGTAAATACAGTTTAGGTTGGAACAGTAGGTGGAGGACCAGGCGACATTACAGTATGTTAAGAAAGGATATACAAGGGAGTAATACAAGGTCATCAAAGTTTGGGATGATAGGTAAAAGGAGGCTTTCGCAATAATTCCCACACTTTTCAAGATTTTTTTTGAGACGAAATCAATATGTGGTTTCCATAAGAGATGCTGATCAATGAAAACACCTAAAAATTTTGTCTCCGTGACTTGCTTGATCACAGTATTTTCCAGAGTAAGAGGGACATTAACACTGACTTTCTTTTGGCTTGGATGAAAAATCATAAGTTTTAGTCAAATTTAGAGATAACTTATTCACTTTAAGCCAAATAATTATTTTTACAAGTTCATTGTTAACAATAGAAAGGAGGTGTTGGGCATCTTTATGGGAACAAAAGATACTTGTGTCATCAGCAAACAGTAAAGATTGAGTGAGACTAGAGACTTTAGGAGGATCATTAATGTAAATAATAAAAAGAAGGTCCAAGAATTGAGCCCTGCGGGACGCCACATAACATTTTCCGCGGATTAGATCGATGGGACCCAAACTGGACAAATTGAGTCCGATCCTCAAGATAGCTTTTGATCCAGACCAAAGCAGTATCGCGAATACCATAGTGTTGCAATTTTGGACACAATATTTCATGATTAATGGTATCAAGCCCTTTAGAAAGATTTAAGAAGATGCCTAAAGTTGTTTCATTTCTGTCGATAGCTGAAGATATATTGTTGATCAAGCCAATGAAAGCTAATGTAGTCGAATGATTATTACGGAATCCAAATTGTTTCGAGTATAAAATATTGAGCAAATTTAAGAAATCTATTTGTCGGCTGTACATTACTTTTTCAAAGAGTTTAGAAAAGGCTGGAAGAATTGATATTGGCCTGTAGTTACTAAAAAGTGTTGGCTTATCTGCCTTAAAAACTGGAATCACTTTGGCTATTTTAAGAGATTCCGGAAACACACCAGTAGACAACGAAGTGTTTATAATGGTTACAAGACGCTCAGTGCGCAATATTTTGGAAAGATTGATGAATTATCTTCATGGATGTATTATCATGTCCAGGAGCTTTGTTAACGTTGAACGATTTGACAATATTGTTTAAATCACCGACCGTTATTGCATGGTTGCAATGAAGTGGATTCAGAGAGAGAGCTGCTCAAGAAATCCTTGGGTGATGAATTTGGGGAAGGAATTTTGCTCGCCAAATTTGGCCCTATATTGGTGAAGTAATCACAGAAATTATTGGCAATGTCAGTAGGATTGCTAATTTTCATTCCATTTTTGGTGAAGCTTGCGGGATACGGTGATTTAGCGACACGCATGTTGATCACTTCATTGAGAATTTTTCATGTTTGCGTTAAGTTAGATCGACACGAACAAGACAAGTTAGCTTATTTCTAAATGGCTTATAGTTGGATTCACGCTCATGACTTTGTTTCCTTAAGAATAATTTATACAACCTAGACTTTGTTTTAATAGATTTCAAAATTCCAGTTGTAAGCCACGGATTATGCAGAGTTTTTTAGGTTTTTCTTGACAAAACTTTATCGGAAAACTCTTGTCATAAAATTCAGTATATTTTTGTAGGAACCCATTGTAAGCGGCGTTAGCATCAGCATAGATTAAATAATTCCAATCGGATTCGCACAAAAGGTTGTTAAATGTATTAATATTCTGACTAGAGAAGTTGCGAATGGCAACACTTTCCTTAGGCTTAATTGTTGAAGAATGAACATCACATATCATCTTATAAAGACAATTTGCCCGAAATTATGGCATAACCACTCTACACAAATGCAAAAAGTCAGCTTCCGGTTGAGGCGCGTCGCTCAAAAACGTCTTTGCTTAAGGTCCCTAATAGTCCTAATACGAAACCACGACGGCGACGGCGATGGCAACGGGAACGGGAACGTCAAAAAGCATTAGGTTTAATGAGCAAAAAAACAACTCTGCACGTGAAAAGCGCTTTTTTGTACATTTCTTTGCCGTCCCTGCACAAATACGACGTGAAATGACCAAATTTTAAGTTTATTTGAGAACGGGAACGGCAAGGCGACAAATTCTATCATCTCTGTTTGAACTCGGGCGCCATCCTTTCTCTTCAGCTCCAACCCAAATTCCCTTTTTAAGTAACTTGGGCCCCTAGTGAGAGAAAAAAAATGAAAGGATGCGAAATCTAATTATCAACGACGTTTTCATAAAAGTTGCCGTCGTCGGACCGTAAGGTCTCTATTACCGAGATGTTATTGGCCACAGACAGCACGAGGAGGAAATGGATTGCAACTTGGGAAAATCACATCAACTAATTTTAAACAGCTTTCTACGTGTCGGGGTAGAAAGCAGAAAAATAATACTTGCATAGTTTTTGCTAAAAAATAGCTGTGCGTTTAAGAGAAATGCTCACAGTTTTAACAAACTTATGTCGAGAATTTTCATAATGTTTTCTTTCAAGTAACTTATTTTGTCTTTTCTCTTAACAGATATATAACTCTTATACCGAATGTTTACAATTTGTCAGGAATTCGAACGTTTAGAGTTCTTCGAGCACTTAGGACCATATCCACTGTAGAAGGTAAGAACTGAAAAAGTCTTTCATGTTTCAATTTTCTTTATTCCCAAAAAACAAACTTATAAAGAGTTGAGAAATGTGGATGCTCGTCAACGAAAACCTACTGAGTTAAAGAGAATTCACATCGAACCTGTCATCAAATTAGATCATTTTACGGTTGTGGGCAAAGCCAGGGAAAAGCGTCCTGGGAACGAGGTTGGGCTGTTAGCTTAGTACCCTAGCCTTCCAGTGAATGTGAGGCTGCGGTTGACTTTGTTTTGATAAAAGCTTCCTTCCTTATCTAGTGGAAATAATTATACTTGAAAAATACTAGTCAGCATAAGAACAACATGATTTACATAATAAAGCCCGAAGGGCTGTATCAAAACAAGGTCACCTCCAGCCTCGTTTCCATCTGAACTGTAAATGGACTATTGGCTAACATTGGTTGTCATCTGGAAACAAGAAGCAAGATAAACTGCGGGGAATATGTAGATAAATTAATAAACAAATGTGTGAATAAATAACATTAAATTAACAACAAATATAACTAATACAGTACACTAACAGAACTCTTTCATGATGATAAATTATTCACAATGAAAATTATGCTTACAACTGAATGTAAAGATATTTGAAAGAAAAAACATTTCTCAAGAGTATTACCACATGACCTACGTCGGGGGCAAAACATAAAAAGATGAAGAGGTCTATTGCTAAGGATGCTGTTTTGCTTGTGGAGAGTAGATGGCCCTTTTTGTTAATAGTCCAATGATAAGTTACTCATCAAAGCTATTAAGGATTACCTACCGTCCGTCCTCAGTTGTTTTTTTAGGCTCTTAGCATTGGTCCTGTCAGCAATCGAATATCGAACTCATGACCAGTAGCTCGGCAGGCCGAAGCTAAAGATCGTAGCCAATCGCTGATGTTTCAGTGGTTTTAAGGGGTTCCCTTAAGAGACGGTTTAGTACAGTTAAAATAAAATCCGGGTTCTTCAAATGCATGGCCTGGGAGAGCATCCAGTTTTTTCGGCTTAAGTTTCTAGTTTCACTCGGCGGGTGAAACTAAAAAACTTGAGCCAAAAAAACCGGATGCTCTCGCAGGCTATCGAATGCACTACCAAACAACTGTTTTATCATTACGATGTTTCACTAAAACTGAATCCGATTTCACTGTATAACACCACGTACCACAGTCCCTTACATAAACCAAGGACAAAATGACGCAGCACGTCAACGCGTCTTATTTCTTTTAGGTTTAAAGACGATGGTAAACGCCTTGCTCAAGTCCATGTTGATGCTTTCAGATGTCTTGGTTCTTACACTATTCTTTCTCTGTATTTTTGCCCTGGTCGGGATGCAACTTTTTGTTGGTCAGCTGAGAAATAAATGCGTTGCTTCACCCCCACCCCCTAGCTCAATAACCTACAACAAGTATATTACCAATCAGAGTAAGTATTGGATCAATCCATTTTGAACAAAAAGTTAAGCCTTAAGCCCCGTGCAAACGGAAGCAACGTTGTTGGGAGTTGTTGCGCCCGTTTGTGCATAGCTAAAAGTTTGAGGGGTTTCAAAATTTGCCCAACAACTCCTAACAAAACGCAACAACATGGGCAAACGGACTCAACATGTAACATTCAACAATGTTTGGAGCTGCTGGCCAACAATGTTGAGTCCGTTTGCACGAGGCTTTACACTTTAGATAGCTGAAAAAATTATTGGCTATCAAGATCTTTGTGATGATATCATCAGCCGGTCATGGTCTCGTGGAAATTTGCAATTCTAAGATAAAAAGAAGTTTGTTTTCAAATGACTTCTTCAGAAAACTCGTACGTGCAGCAGCTAAGTTGAAATGTATTCCTTAAGCTACGTGCAAACAGACGCAACAACTACCAACATTGTTGGCCCTAAACGTTTGACCGGTTTCAAACTTTGCGCAACAAACAGACTCAACATGTAACATCCAACAATGTTCCATCCGTTTGCAGGGGGCTTTTTAAAGTTCCTTTTTTCCGGCGGTTGGTCAGTTCATCTAAATATAATTAACTGCGGCTGAAAACAGTTTTGGATGGTCTGTTTACCAGTTTTTGTTTTATAATCGTCTTATTAACTTCATAAAGGCACGTTGTTAGCAGTAACCGCATATTTTATGGCTCTTTTTGTTTAGTGGGTTGCGTAAGACAGAAAGATAAAGTTATTGGTCGGTTTCAAACGAGGATATATGTAACTGACATAGTGTAGATGCCTGTGGTACTGCCAGGTGGTATAATTTACCGATTTAGATGTATGCCTTATTGACCAAGCGCGAAGTCAAGATGGCTGAAGTTTTGTGTGGTCCAAGGACGAAGTCGAGGTCAATAAAACCGCCATCTTAACCGAAGAATTGGTCAAAAAAGAATTAATTACATGGCCAGGAGGACTTTTTTCTTGCGGTACCAATTTGGGAAATCCCTAACGGGCAAGATCAGAACCATCAAGCCCGTTCAGGTAGCCAATCAGAAAACAGGATTTGGTTCATCTAGCCAGCTCGTAGAGCCAGCCGTTAGTAAAGGAGGGTAAACCGGCGAGTCATGGAATGAAGTGGTCACGAAATTGAAACTTGAGTCTTCCAAAGTAGATACTGTAACTATTAGAACAAATGTGCTGCATGACTTTTAAAATGGCTAATTAAAAATTATCTTTTTGTAATAGGTTTCTGGCATAACGGGAGCAACAACGAGCCTCTTGTTTGTGGCAATTTTTCAACTGCAGGGTATAAAATGATTATTTCGTAATTTTCTAAAGGAAAATTTGAGCCCTTTCCAACCACTGCGTACGCCACGATTATATATCAACGTGTACGAGTTTGAAAAATAGTGCTAAATAACAAATGATTTTATGTACTCTTTCAGAAGCCGATTACTCTTATAAATACCTGTAGTACAGTTTTCTATCAATAAAGCTGTATTAAAACCTTTGAGTCCCAGCCGAGAGTGACAAGGTTACAAAACCCAATCCGCACACGAAAATTTGCTGAGTCCGCTTATAAAGCTTAGGGCCTTCACTTGCAACTGCGATTGTAAAGGTCTTATCTGACGTCTACGAAGTTTAACCTTCCTTGTAATGGATACTTTTAGTAATTTCCAACTGAATGAGTAGACCTAAAGCTTTTCATCTTTTCACTGATCTACCTGATCCTTTAACGTTTGAACCCATTTTATACACAGGCACTTTTATACACTGATAAGCCGAAAATATGTCTCCGTACTTGCTTTTTAAAACAGATAAAATATTTGATAACCTATTTCCAGCTCTGTTTTTGTTTTGTTTTCAGTCACTGCCCTGTGAATTATACCTGTTTATCAGTTGGTGACAACCCTAATTATGGCTACACGAACTTTGACAACTTTGCATGGTCTTTGGTCACTGCTTTTCAACTTATAACAATGGACTTTTGGGAGAACGTCTTCAACTATGTAAGTAATGGAACCTCAACCTGTTCATCTCTTGCCATTTAATGTAACTAATTCAAACAACCTCAATAATTAAGTCTCCTTCCCCATTCATGTGCAAATAACTGAGTAGCGATTGGGTAAACATGGATCATGGTTGGTTAATTACCAGTAACCTTCGAAAAAGTGTCGTCATTGCCTAAATTGTTGGTCTATAATGGGTAAGCTTGAAAGGTGTTCTTTGGTTTTCAAAAAAGGTCATCATCAGACTAAACATGCTTTGGTGAGAATGACCACTTTCATCACCTTTATCAAGTTAAACTCCTTATTGTCTGTCTTAGTTTTAACTTCTGGAGGCTGACATAAATCGCTACCCACACATAAATAAAACAATTGTGTTGTTATATTCTTAAACCCAAATAAAAGTTTCGTTTTTTTTTCTCGTGTTTTTACCATACAGGTACTTTCTTCCATGGGTTCTTGGTACGTGTTTTATTTTATGTTCGTGGTGTTCTTTGGCTCGTTCTACCTCATTAATCTGGTCCTTGCAGTAGTGGCTGTTTCATATCAACAGGAGGTAGTGGCCATCCAAGAAAGGGTAAGAGAGGCAAATAAACGCATTTGAAATGTTTATGGTAACATTTTTACTCGGCTAATTACAGCCGATTAAAATGTTATTTTTCTGTGCTCTCCGTCAGGTAAAGACACCATTATTATCTCCGTTTCGTGTGCTCAACAGAAAACGCACTACCTTGTGGGATTGTTACATTTTAGGCTTTATGCTTTACTTCTGTTCTTGTTTTTCATACAGGATGCAAATTATGAAGAGCTGAAAGCTGTTGCATCTTCCTACTCATTTCACGGTGGTGTTGCTCCCAAGCTTCTTGCCGAAAACGGAAAACTTAATCCTGAAGATTTGGTAACGAAATGCAAACTTTCCCTTTGTGTGCCTTGCTTTAAAGGCACTCAGAGCTCAAAAGCCCAAGAACTAAGGAGCGTAAATGATGGAAGCCATGTGAGTCTGCGCTATTCACCAATTGGATTCAATTCAACGGAAAACAAGACAGCCTCCGTGGATAATTCTACAGTATCCGAAACAAATGAACCTTTGACGACGGCAAAACTGCCGAATGGAAGTGACATGCAAATACGTTTACCGCCCGTTATCCAATCCCAATCCTGTACTACATTTCCAACTAACGGAGCTAAATCAGAGATGGGTCAAAATTCACATTCAGGTTCGAAATTTTTAGAAGTGAAGCCATCTTGGGCTAGAACGCTAACTGTTATAAGTGAAAATGAGACAACAGAAGTTGAAAATCACTTCACAAGAGAAGATAATTACGATGGACAGAGAAGAGTAACAGTCCCTGAAATTTTTCCAGGAATATCACCGTTGGGAACTCCTCGGGGATCGGTGGGATCATTGCGTAAGGGTGAATCTCGAGAACAAACTTCTAAACACCGTAAGGAGGATTTATCCAGAAGGAAACTAATCTGCAAACGTATTACTAAGCTGACGATGGATCCTTTATTTGAAATGTTTATTACATTTTGCATCCTTTTAAACACCCTGTTTTTGTCTTTGGAATACCATGACATGAACAAGAAATTCAAAATGGCTCTGGACATTGGTAACATGGTAAGTGTGATGTACCGCAATTATTATTGCCTGCCGCAGGCAATTAATTGCACCGGTTGGTGAGGTGGTAAAGGCAGTACTCATTTGCCTTACAATGACAGAAACGTTCAGAATATATCTTTCTTAAAAAAAATAAATTGAAGACAAATTATAGCACTAGTTACCGAAAAGATTGGCCTTGTGTTACCTATCATCGTAAAGCTTACAAAAATATGTCCTTGACATTAGTCGTCTCTTTTTAAAAACTACTTTTCTTAGTGGGCTTCGTTTATCTACTGAATATGCAAAAAGAACTGACTTAATTATTGCATGGTCGAATTAACATCACCGGTTGGTGCAGTAGTGGAAGCAGTAATATTAGTAGAGCAAATAATCTTTCATATGCTTCTCAATGACAAAAAGAGCCGGAATAAATATTCTCAATGCTTCGCAGTGATAGGAAGAGCCATTATAAGTAAGCAAACACAAAGTCAAATGTAGTTACTCTTACTGCCTAATGCTTATATTTATCGTCATTAATGTTTTTACGGATATCTTTGATATTAGCCGCTTTTTATTTTTTCCATTATTGGGCCTCATTCCTCTACTGAATTTACCAAAAGAGATGATTTTATTACGTCCCGCATTCTACTCAGATGAAAGTTTAGATGAAATTTTCTAACGCCATATGGCAGTGGAGTGTATACATTGCATGTTTTTTAGCAGTCTTCTTATTTTCCTTTTTCCTTTCTAGAAAATATCCTTATATCTGACTTTTAATCTGCCAATATTTGACATATTGGCAAATGAAACATCTTTTCTGAACAGGTTTTTACGTTCGTGTTTCTCCTGGAGATGGTAATGAAACTGATATCGTTTGGTCTGCGTGGATACCTGAAGAGCCGTTGGAACATATTTGATGGTTTCATTGTGATTATTAGCATTGTAGATCTCATTCTGGAAGCGTCTAATATTGGAAATGGTGCTGGACTTAGTGTTCTTAGGACATTCAGACTGGTTAGTAGTGTCACAATCGTTTCAATAATTGAGAAAGCCGCATCTGCCATTCCTTTTAAAAGTGCACGGTACCAAATGTGCTAAATGGGCTCAACCCATGGCGGAGATCGGTTTTTTTAATTCTATGACCCTTGCAGTTTTTATTTTTCTTGAAACGTATTTTTTGTATAATTTGTTTCCAGTTGCGCGTGTTCAAACTGGCTCAGTCATGGAGGACAATGAACATGCTGCTCAGGACCATCGCTGGCAGTATCGGTCAGCTTGGTAACCTCACGTTAGTACTAGGAATTATTGTATACATGCTGGCAGTGGTTGGAATGCAGCTCTTTGGAAGGTAATGTCAGTAAAAACTGATTTGGACAACTTTGCACCCTAAAAGGTTCAATGACAATACTTCTCTACAGTGGTCAATTTCTGTGCCTTTGACAGAAAAATCGTTGTTATAATCTTCACCTCTGTAGGTTCATTTCAGGGGTTTTCAGATTTTATCTGTTTAAACAACGAAGTAACATTGGGTTCAACCGCTTTTTACGGATCTTTCATAAACGGCACGTCACCAATCAGTCAACTTATGAACTCTACATCTTATTTCACCAGTTCTTACACAGAAGAGAAATTTAATGGCGACATTCCTCGTTGGAACTTTAACGATTTTGGCCGGTCATGTATGATGATATTTAGAATTCTGTGTGGAGAATGGATAGAACCGTTGTACGACTGTATGAGGGCGACCAGTCCTGTGTCCTTCTTGTTTTTCCTCACTGCATTAGTGATCGGTAACTTTTTGGTGAGTCGTTTTACAATGTTATAAATACTACTAGATTTGTAAACCGATCTTTATTCGAATTAGACAGAAGCGAATGTTCTTAAAATTTTTATCCGGTTAGAGGTTGAGTCATTTTGTGATCTGGTTATCTTGTCTACTTTAGGTATTAAATCTGTTTCTTGCTCTGCTGCTTAACGCCTTTGCTCGTGAGTCGCTGCAAGATGAAGCAGAGAGGAAAAGCGCTGCTAAACCAAGCAAGTTTTATCAAGGGGTCCATAGAATTACTAAGGTTTTACGTATAAGTAACATGTTACCTCGTCGCACGCAAGTGAAACCATCTGACGGGTCCCAGACTTCCGCGGATATTGAATCAGTGAGAAACACAGAAAACAAAGGTAAGTCTTGTTCTTCGACTTCCATTTATTTTGAAGAACCTCTCTAAGAAAAATTGCATTCTCTGAAATTAAGTTAACAAGCTTCCTTTGAGTTGTATGTTTTTTCTTCTTGACTTGTAATTTTAACATGTCAGGCTGCTTTGACAAAAGATCATTAACGGTTCTTCCCACTTTCCTGTTTTGTGATCTCTGGTGCTAATTTGTACCACAGGCTTAGTTGCCTCCAAATTACTATAATTTCATTAGATTCGTCAAATGGATCTTCAGCTTTGCTGACTGCGGTGACAGCATTTCAGAAGAAAGGAAGACTCAATAGAGATCACATGAAAAGGGTGAGTATAGAGCACTGTCAGAGAAAATTGTGAAACCTGAGTGTACATTGCCAACTTACGTGCTGATGGACGAAACCCTATGTAAAGGAAATTTACAAACAATTCACTTTTCATCCTATTTCAAAGTTATAGTTTTAATTTTTCTAAAACTTTGATTTAATCAATATTTTTAAAAGGCACGTCTTTTAACTTAAAAGTTAAACAGATGGTGAACCAGAGATTCTTGGAGTTTGAAATGCTGGACTGAAGTTCTAAAAGACGTTAAATTATGATTTACAATAAGTTGCGAAGAGTCAACTGATAATGTGATGTCGGTGATGTCTCGTGTTTTCTAGTCCTGAATACTGTTTCTCATTCAGATGGTTAAAGGGTTAAATACGGAAGCTTGACACGTGTATGTGCTACTGTTTTGTATTCAGCTTTCCATTGCAATTGAAGCAGCAAATAAAGATTCCGTTACATCCAGCACAGTACTTAACTTGGCTCGCACATCTGCAACGTTACCCAGCCCGCGACAGAGTGTCCAGGTTGAGCAGACGGGACGACCCTCAGGGGATCCCGTTATGACCGAGGTTCAAGAGTGCTGCCCGTGTTGGATGAAATTCTGCACGTGCAACTGCATTTCAATGTGGAAGGAGTCACGCGGCTATCGTACGTGGAGGAGTATGCGCCATAAGATCAAGAAGCTAGTTGAGCATCGGTATTTTGAGTGGGCAATTCTTCTGATCATAGTCGCTAGCAGCATAACGCTGGTAAGAGCATACGCATTTCCTTACATAATATTATTCAGTATCCATAGCTCAGCCTTTGTGACCCCTTGATTATATTGTAATACTGAATTCTCTAACTAACCCGTGGTTTTTCGCGAAATTAAGCATTTTTCTTAGCTCCAGATTTTAAGTCGGCCTCTGAGTCAGAGATAGTTCTGTCAAAACCATCCCAATATAAAGTTTGCTTAAATTTACTGTTTAAGGTAGTCGATACAGAATAAACATGTCTCAAGGTACCTCTCCTCTAAGTCTAAAGTAAAGCAAAAGGGTAGCTATTCTTGGCAGCAACCGAAGAGAATAAACTGATGGATCGAGACATTACGCGTTTATGGAAAAATCCAATGTTGAGGCCATGGCGATGGAACCTCATCCATGAGGAAGGACGAGCAATCTCTGGTGATCCCTTTTTTTTTTCGTTTTTTTCAGGTTTTCGAGGATGTTCACCTTGACAGTCGTCCTACGTTGAAGAAAGTGTTAAATCATCTCAACATCGTATTCGCGGTGGTCTTTAGCGTGGAATTCCTCCTCAAGGCTCTCGGATTGGGGTTTCTTACCTATTTTAAGAACGCGTGGAATTGCCTGGATGTGATAATTGTTGTTGTAAGTAAAGAACATTTAAAACAGTAAAAGCTAAATTATGATATGATTGAGAAAGGAATGCGTAATACATTACCTCACATTAGTTTAGCAAACTAGGAAAAGAGGAATAGCTTAAAGTGTTCGATAATTAAAATCGTAATGAGAAAAATTCCGTAAAACCTGTAATAAAGCTGTCATTCTCTGTAACATTAAGAACGAGACAACTTAATGTAACTTCCTACTATGATCACAAGCATCCCAATCTCATGAAGCGAGCGCTTGTTAAAAATTAATACATCTGGTAATTCTGATGAAGTTTAAGACCGAATGGCAAAACCAGCCAAAAATCGCCTCAGAAATACACGCAACATTTTCAGGCGCCAGTTGTTCAAAAGCTGGATAGCGGTATCCATCGGATAAATCTCTATCCAGCGGATAAGTATTAGGGAAACCAATTGCACTATCGACTGGAAAGAGGTTTATCCGGTGGATAGCACTTTCCACCTTTTGAACAACTGGGCCCACATTTATTAATTTTTAACAAGCAGTCGCTTAATGAGTTTGGGATGCCTGTGCTAAGATTAAATGAGCTACCCAACAGCAGATCCCCGCTCTTCCGACATCCGTTTATAACGGACAATTTAGTTTTTATCTCATAAGATTAACCAGCATAATATGGACACCGCGGCTTGATACGGACAAGGGACACTTCTCTGTGTTCCGAGTCACAAACTCACTTATATCGTCACCATTCCACTCTACGACCACTGGTTACCTGCACACTGTCTATTTTCCTTGTCATAATCATTGGCTGATTTTAGACATTTCATTGGCTAATGCTAGACATTAGGCTTGCTCAAATAATGACAGATTCCTGTGGGTTAATACGATGTTATTGTTTTAAAAAAAAGGAGCAAAAAAGTGTGACACATTTCATTTTGATAAGTCCGTCGTTTGAACCTTGTACTGTAGTGAACCTTTTTGCCTCTTACTACATAAGTTTCACTTCCTTGGCACCTTTTGCTGCAATCACTGCTCCCACTCCTTCTTTCTCTTTAATTTTTGTCTGCCCTTTTTTCTAAGAGCCCGCTTCACCTGACGGCCACGGACACCATGCCCGCATGTGCCGTTAGTGACCGTCCGTATTAACCGGGTTCCACTGCGTGTATCACCATGTGTCACCAGAGTCCCTCGGTCTGGGGTAAATTACGCTTATTCCCGTGGTAGTAAATAGCTCTTGGGTTTAGCTTTTTGGACAAAACTACAGTGTTACACACTTTCCAGTCAGTGCATGTACCCACTTTCGTTCTTCAGTATTCACCTTCCGAATTTCGCTTACATCAAATTTGGTTCCTGATTTTTTTATTTTTGCTTTCTTCGGATAACTAACATTCTGCTTTTCTGCCATTTGCCACGTTGCCGTCCTTATGTTTAGTAGGGAAGTTAAGATGGAGACGTTTTCGGGGCGACGGCGACCGGACAGGCAGAGAAAGCCTGGAACTGAGGCAGCCGTTGCTTCCCGTCAAAAATCGAACATTAAGATCACAGTGAACTCCGAAGGACGGCGCCTTTAATTGGAAGAATACCGAAGAGGAAAATATGGCTTCACATAAAGAATTAAGAGAATAAATATTTGCTATGCAGGCAACATGCATCGGATGAAGAGTTTCTCGTTTTGTGGGAAAATACTGAGTCCAAAAATCCCGATTTCCTCGGGACCTTACGATCCTTTCACGCTAAAAAACACGCGGAATGCAGCTGAGTGCAAGGCAGGCAGAATTTCGTGTTGAAAAAAAAAAAAAATGATCTCCACAGGCTTGCCGAAGCCTTCCAAATTACAGGAACATTAAAATACTACCAAGGAACTGTATTATTACCTTGGTATTGAAATAATTCCCGGGAAATACTTGCATGCAACAACAACAACAACGGCAACAACTTTATTTCAGTATTCCCACGTTAGTACATGGTATTACCTACTATTTGTTCTATATAATTTTCAATGCGTTTCATTTATACGATATTCTAACGAAAAGAGCGAACTAAAAACACACAACTAAAATATCAGAGTTCATATTTTTTGTCTGGATACTTAAGACAATTTTGTCCATGTCAAGCTCACTTACGGTTGGCTGTTTGCCAAGTTGGATCTTGACCCTGTGACATAAAAACACAGAAACATTCAAAGATGTAAGTTTAGATAACAGAGCTTGGAAATCGAGCTTGAAATGTGCCTCAAAGAAAACAAGGACAATTTAAGAACGATAATCTGCAAAATTTTGGTTGCTAAACGCAACAAACCTGATTGAAATGAAAGTTAAATACTCACGTTTTCGCCACAACGCCAAAAAGACCAGTTCACGTCACCGACGGGACCACGACGCTTACGACGGCTTACGACGGCAAGGTGGTGAGTACGAGCATGCGCAATATCCAACAAACGATGATGTCACGTCCGGTTGAAGTTGCCGTCGCCCCGAAAACGTCTCTATCTTAAGTTCCCTAGTAACTTTGCAGAATTTACCCTCAGAATTCCGATTTCACTTACGATTTCTTTAAAATTCACTCTATCGCGGTAAAGGTTACCCCGGTATTTCTAGGATGTTATAAGTTATTATTTGTAATTCGTTCGACTGTAATAGGGAGCTTAAGCAACTACGACGACGACCACAACGACGACTTCAAAAAACGATAGGTTTAATGATCAAAACAACAGCTCTGCACGTGCGTCCCGCTTTTTAGTACATTTCTTTGACGTCCACTGCACGACTACGACGCGAAACCTCCTAACTGGACGTTTTGTGGAGGACGTGGACATACGACGACGAATTTTCCTTCATCTTTTTTAACCTGAATAAAATCCTTAATTAAGAATTCAACTCCAGGAAAAGTCGCCTGCATTGGACATACTGAGCGGGTCCAAATAGACGCGATTAAGTTTGAAAGAACGCAAATTCATTTTTTTTACCGACGTTTTCACCGCCGTCGTCGTCGACCTTGCTTAAGGTCCCTACTAACTGAATAAGAACGCTGGTGGAAGTTACCCTCTCGTCTACATTCATTCTCAAAAACCTACAACATTGATATCATGCACCGTGATTCCCCAACTTTTCTTGATTTTGTTTTAAGTTAGTCAATTTATCAAATCATGCATATATAGTGCTTTGGTTGTTGAGTGATCTTAATCTTCGGCAATAAGAAAAGTTTTGTAATTCCAGTTTGAGCATAAACAAAGTCAGAGACTGACAACTACCATTTAACTGAATTGTTTATTTTCAGATATCCTTACTCACGGCTGTAGAATCTGTCGACGAGCTTAACTCTGTAAGAATCTTAAACTGTTAACCATACCATAAACCGACTAAATTTTAAATATTTACTTCATTGCATCTGCATTAATGAAAAATCGACAGATAACTTTGTGTTAGACCAGCTATACACTAATTCAGCAAAATAATTCAGCAAGATTAGCCTAATAAAGCGCTACAAAACCTCACAAAATTCTGCCTCATATAGTAGTCTCTTTCCTATAAAACACTAACATTTTTCCTTATCATAATTATAACGATTAAATTCATTGCAATAAAACAATGATTTAATTGATTTTGTTTAAATAGAGTTGCTTAAACAACTAAAAAGAGACAATGCCATCGATAGTGATCGTGTTGGTAACACTAATTCACCTCAACTTTGCTGACAAGACGAAAACATAGCTGAAAGGAGAGGAGATTTCAAGACATTTAATACAACTTAAACAAATTAATCTATAATTTAAATCGGACACAAATACATGAGTGAAATGGAATTCTAAAATCAATTTAATATTAACGAGACACTTATTTCATCCAAATTTTACTGTACTTCCTATAATTATCTTTTCGTTATTTAATGTTCACTATGAGGTTCGCTGTACCTCTAGGTTCCAAGGAATACGAACGTTTTCATAGCAGCTGAGCTAATGTCTGCTCTGCAAGAGGGAAAATTGCTATTTAGAACGCCCAGAGTGTACAACCCTTGGGCCACAATTCAGGCGCCGTACTTCGCATGAACCGAATCGAATCAATTCGAATCGGCTGCGGATTGAATTTGTATCGGCTCAGCCGAGAAAACAGCAGTGGACCGGCGTTGATTCAGACGCTGAACATCATATGGGCCGAACCAGATGCATAAATTTTATAATCTAGTTTACAGAAATGCGCGTTTTTCCCCTTTAAATTTAGTTTAACTCTGATAAATTAAAGATCGGCGTCTGAATCAATTCAGCCGGCCTTTATTCGATTCTGCTCATGTGAATAAGTACGGCTTCTGAACCGGGTCTTAATCAGATTATCACAGTGTTACTCTTCTGACTCTATGGCTTTGACAATTTAGTCAAATGAAAGTCATTACTAAACGATACTTTTCTGTGGTACATGTTCTTGGTGCTGTATAGTTCTTCTTGGAATTTTAGACAATGAAATCCTTTTACTATTTGTTACGCCCAACCTAAGGATGAAACTAAGGGTCGGCACCAAGAGTTTTTATTGATTATAATGGCTGTTACTGTCTTACAGATTTCTTTGACTTCTCTGGCCAATCAAACGTCCACAAACGGAGACAGCGACAGTAGTCTCTCTTCATTTCGTTCCATTCGTACACTGCGGGCACTCAGGCCACTTCGGGCGATATCACGATGGGAGGGAATGAAGGTAACAAAAATGTTGAAGATGTCACCGTTATCAACTACATGAGGATGCCTCGCAACAACATTGGGTCACGGTAGTTTTTAGCTATGTTCACAGTGTACTGGATAGCTTTTGAGCCGCAACGAAAATCATACCAATAGAAACCGATAGCGCTTTTGCTCAAACACAAGAAACAAATGTTGATTTCGGAGCGATTTCTGTGACGGAGCGAAGCTGCGTATGACCGATCACGAAAGTGGAGCGTCACATATCGGATAGGTTTTGTGCCATACTTTTGTGCAGTGTGAACACCAATACGTAAATAGGTAGGGGGTGGTGGGGGGCGGAACCCACTGAGGCGGAAGTAAGTATTCATGAGTTAGGACTGGAAATGAGTGCACCAAACCCTCTCGGCTAACCGTGCCGGCACGATGTGAACGATTTTTGCGCCTCGGGCCGTTGCTGTTCACACTCTCCCGGATTGTACCGGATATTCAGCACGAAACGCTATCCGGTTTAGACTTAGTAAGAAAGTAACCCTTAAAATAGTGGTTGGACACCCTTACACAGTGTTACCCAGCGTAGTTCCCCTTTTTGAAATTTGTACAAATACTGGTGCTTTATTCTTATGATAACAATTTAACAAGTCAACATTAAAACTGTGCTTTTTCGAAGGTTGTGGTGAATTCATTGCTGTTTGCGATCCCCGGTATCGGTAATGTACTGTTGGTTTGCATGGTGTTCTGGCTTATATTCAGCATTGTTGGAGTGCAATTTTTTGGTGGTAGATTCTTCAAATGTGTAGATGGTGATGGGGAGCGGTTACCTAGCAGTTTAGTGCCAAACAGAACAGAATGCATCAGACAAGACTATCGATGGATAAATTCCAACATCAACTTTGATAACGTGTTTAATGGTCTCATTGCTCTTTTTCAAGTGGTGAGTTTGTTTACTGTTCTTTCTCTGTGTTATTAAGAATTCTTCAAAACAAAAGCTCGGGTAACTTTTCGTTAAGATAGCTTGGTAGGCAAGCAACATATTTTGTAGTAAACTACCACGAAATACAACATCAACAAAGAAAGGCAATGGAAGAGCGGGGTAAACTAAGGTAATACCACAGGCTGCCCAGACTCTGTGGGAGTGGTCCGCCTGTGGTAATACAGTTTCCGGTATGCTGCTGTTCGCGCTCCGTCTTTGCCTGAAATAAAAAATATGGATCGAAATCAACCAAATACAACCTACAGACATGAACATTTGAACCTGCTGAAGAAAGCTTATGTTTCCTGAGAGGTCTGTTAGAATGAATGATAGGGGGGCAAAAAAACGTAAACATTAGTTATATTTTTGACTTCAGGTCTCATGTCACTAAAAAACTCGGCAATGTTAGCGAAGAAATTGCTGTTAGATGACAAAATAACAGCTTGGTGTCAAACAATTATGTCTCCTGGGTTTTATATGTAAAGTTTCGAACAGAAAAACATTTTCTGGTGAAACATTTTGCTTTCTTTAAAAACATTTGCTTTCAATGTTTAAATATCATGCTTCGAGTGCCTTATATTTTTTGCGAGCTACTGATTGGCCCACAACTAACTTTCTCGGAATGTATTGTTATTTTCCCATAATCTGATTGGTCAACTTTGTCTAAGTGAACCCGGTTACAGTAATCGCGCTGTAAGGTTGTTATGAGAGGCGAGTTACGAACTGTCATAATTACTTTTTAGGCCACGTTTGAAGGATGGATGGAGATCATGCGAGATGCCATTGACGCCAGGAAGGTATGCGTCAGTCACAATTTGATGTTCAATTTTTAGCACATTTGGCACTTAAAATAATTCGAGATCATATATACTTATATTGAAATGGTGATAAAATTAAAGTTATTAGACTGATAACCCATTTTCCTCTCTCTTCGCAAAAAACTCACATATCATAGACTGAATTTGACGGTAAATTGGCGCACACCAAAGAACTTTACATTGTGACTCCTCGAAACGGGGCACTTGAAAGAAGATTGTTTCATCCCAATTCAACAATTTCTGAAAATGAAAGATTTTCAAGTTTTTCTGCAAAAAGGACCAAAATTTTATTTTCAACGGTTGCAAAAAAAATGGAGAATCTTTTGTTTTCAGAAATCGTTGAGATTGGAAAATCTTCTTCCAGGTACCAAGGTTCGAGTAGTCGCACTGCTAAAACTTGAAGCCGATTTCAAACACTATGATTGTTCTGATATACATAGGACGCATTCAAGTTTTAAAGAGCAAGTCCAGTTATTCTTACTGTTCACCAACTCTTGACCAACAAATTTCTATTTCGCACTTTCTCCTAAATCTGACGTCCGTTTCGTCCAAGTGAAGTAAGAAAGATAGTACTCATTAGTTTTGCACAATAAGGTTCGAATAAGGTGTAAGCTTTCCCATTCTCGAAGACCCAGGGGCGGTTAGCTGGTCCGTAAAAACGGCGGCTAAAGATTTCAAGAACGGGCGAGAGAGCCCTTGGGATGCTAGTCTTAACGAACCTCTTCCACTACTCATTCGAATGCTCTAATTGGGCACAATAAATGTTTTTGTGCCCAATCGGAGGCCAGCATCTATCGCGCTACTTTCGTGTACGAAGGTGTTCACCAGCAAATTCGACTGTTCGTCATACACGTTTGACTCTCTTAACCGTTCTTAAAAACTTTCACACCTTTTTTTCCCGACCTGACTAACCGCCCCTGGGTCTCCTCGGGAACACCTGTCTATTGTTGGATTCAAAGTCGGCTAGTTGCATGCCTCTATAATACGGACACCACCGTTATGCGGACACCTGTTAATATGTCCCTTTGGTGTCCTTGTTAAAGAGCTTCGACTGTACTAAGGTGTTGTTTCTTTCTTTAGATCGACGAACAGCCAGAAAGCCAACACAGCTTTGCTTCTTATGTGTACTTTGTGGTATTCATTATCGTTGGCTCATTCTTTACTTTGAATCTCTTTATTGGAGTCATCATCGATAACTTCAATCGGCTCAAGAAACAGGTAAAACAAAATAAACTGACTCGATAGAGCTTGTTTGCCGTTTTTCTCACAACAGTCACTTTTTTATTCTTATTTGCTGCGTTTCGACCTCGTGATGCTGGTCCTCAACAGGTGATCGCGTCGATTTTCTGTGCAGGACTTGGGTGAGACTCATATCAAACAAGCATGATGCTACCATAGAAGAAAAACAAAAGAAACACGATACTGCGGCATGGCACACCGACACCATCGCCTGATGAAGACCAGCTACACGCAGTCGAAACATCGCGAACAATAATTAGGTGACAACTGCAAAACGAGGCAAATGCTAAACGAGCCATATCATGCACATAACGCGATGAATAAAAACCTTTCATAACTTTTCATTTAACATTTACGTTACTGTCTTGAAAAGGTGTCATCTCTGGTTTTTGTCTAAGGAAGGAAGGAAGGAGAATATCCCCCGACAAGAGATCTCTTGTGTATGCGACTATTAATGATCATTTAAGTAACATCCAAGAAGTTATAAGAAGACAATTTCTCTTTATTTCTGCTACTATATATATACTAAATAACCATGAGATCGTATTGCATGCCCTTGTGGTTCAAGATTCTTCCTTTTTTCGGGCGTCCATGGCCAATCAAGACCGCATTTCAGTTTCGCAGGGACAGAATAGTCCCTGATGACTAATGAGGAGGAGTTTTTGGTTCCCTCCAAATCAATATCTATAATGCGTTGGCTGTAATTTCTCCGAAAACTATTGATAAGAATCATAAACACATATGATAGTAGTACTTTCGCAATTTTTCCACTGCCCAATTCTTCTACAGTACGAGGAGAGTGGTGCACTAGACATCTTCTTGACTCCGTCCCAAAAGGCTTGGTTCAACACACTGAAAAAAGCAGCCAATAAGAAACCTAAGAAAATGATCAGCCGCCCAAAGGTTAGTACTTCATGTAAAACTTTCGACTGTTCAGCGACGTGAGTCCTTGACTTAATGCATCTAATTTATATACAACTTTCATGTTTTCTTTCGTACTAATCAATTTATCCGATCTCTAGTTTTCTTGAAGTTCGTTTACGGGGGGTCTACATAAATGACAAACCACACTGCCGACGGATTAAATCGGATGTGAGAAACCGCTTATAGCCGCTTTAAGGGAAGTTTTCCTAAGTTAGAAAGTTCAAGAAGGTCTTATTAGGCCCAGCAATGATGCTGGCTTAAGGAAGTAATTTGAAAAACTGCATAACCACTTGCAAAAACTACAGATTGCTGAGGAGGTTGGGTGAATGGATGATACCACAAAGTCACCTGTCTATCGTTCGAGGGGGTAAGGACAATTGACGAATAACCCTAGCCCAACGCAGAACAATGAGATGCAGTTATAAGCTATTTGGCAAAACAAAAATTCTTCTCCTTATCTCAAAGAATAACGAGAAAACACAAAGATCCTATTTTCCCGCAGTATTTCTTTTCGCTATCATGAAAACTACTTTTTGCTTGCCACTTCACTGAAGGCACAGGATGATGCAGATGTATAGATATGGTAATTTGTCTTTTAACCATAACTAAACGGCGCCTGGGATATTTTGAAGTCTTCCCAACCAAACTAACAGTCAATGATCGGTTACCTTTCAGTAGTTAAACAGTTCTGACAGCTCTAGCTAGTATATCCTTTCTTTTTTTTTCAGTTCTCTTTTTACACAAAAGCTACGTCGCTGTAATCTATAATCTATACCTAGGAATCTGTTTATAACATTCCAATAGATGTGCGTCTCTTTTTGCATTTTAGGTGTGGTGGCAGGCTCGTCTGTTTGATATCATTCACAGCTCTAAATTTGAGACAGCAATAATGTTGCTGATTTGTCTTAATATGTTGGTCATGATGATTCAGCATTATGGTCAAAGCCAACAAGTCAACTTGACCATGAATATCCTTTTATTTTGTTTGTTTTTTAGCATAGCCTGTACACGCAAGCCTTACGCAGTCATTTTTGTCATGCTCTAGAGTATAGACAATGGAATGACAGGGAAATGATGGTGCAATTTTTTCTTGTCTTGCCTCAAGGGTAATTTTTAGAATTTTAAGAGAAAAGGTCGACGGAATTAAGCGTTCAAAAATTGCACCCGTTATTGTAAACAACAAATTGACCGCAGCGTTGCATTGTCTACACTCGTATATATCATGAAAGTGACATTAAAATGCTCAAAACTTTCAAGTGAAACTTGCCTGCGGCTTCTACTTGAGTTTTTGAACATTGACGTGTTATTCTATGATCTATGAGTGAGGAATGTAGATATTTATACAACAAACTGAGCTCACTGAGCGTGTGAAGGTGTCCCTTTATCTATCGAACGTAATAGCTTTTACCATTTCACAGTCAAACAGTCCACACGGAGTAATCATGAGAAAGTTGGAGCCACTTTGTACAACTCAATAAACAGCATCAAAATCGGGATAGTATTACTTACAGTTTTCGGCTGAGGATTTTATACACTCACCACTCAAACGTTAGAAGCATCTCAGTGTACAGTATATAATAATCTTTAGTAAAATCCAACTAGTGGTCTATTGTCAATGCTGCGTTCTGATTCGTTGAGCTACTAGTAGGCTGTATGTTATAGCCTACTAGTAGCGAAAAGCTCTGACTTGTTGGCGGCTAAAAAGGATTTTTTAACTGGCTAAAGTTGTTTTGCCTCGATATTTTTGACCAACTAGTTGGATTTTACTAAAACAATTATTCCTCTCGCCCTCATGGCCTCTGAGTCAATAGCCCATTCGGCCTTCGGCCTCATGGGCTATTGACTCAGAGCAGCCCATTCGGGCTCGAGGAATGATTGTTAAATACCAAAGGAAACGCCAGCGGACTGTAAGCTCATTGCGGCTTACATAGGTGCTATTAAACGGATTTCTTCCACGAACAGACCTGAGCAGACTCAAAATCTAGAACTAACAAATTAAAAGGGGATGGCACTTTAAAACAAACAAAACTGGAACAACCTTAACTCCTTTCCCGATATTTATCGGGTCCTCACATATAATAAATCTCGTATTTACCGCGATATTTACCTTGGAGGCATTTGTCAGGATTATAGCTCTTCGCCTGCATTACTTCACACAGCCGTGGAATGTCTTTGACTTTACCATCGTTATTCTATCAATTATAGGTAAGTTTAAAAATTGTATGTCTTAGTAAAAGCAATTACAATGGCCGTGGTCAGTACTTAATCATTTGCTTCCAACTTCTATATACTTTACAACATTTTACTTAGTATTTTTAACTTCTTTTGATCTTTATGCGGTGGAAAAAGTGTTTTCTTTATATCGTCGAACCTCCCGTTGGTGTGGTTGGTAACCACCAAAATTGCTGCCAGACTTAAGCACGCCGGGTAGCTTAGGGGACTTAGTCGCTTACTAGAGATTGCAACTGTAGCGCTGAAAAAAAATCTAATTGGTGTTCTGGATACTGATGAAATAAAGCCCAATGTTTCACAAAAACACTTAAAATATCCTTTATTCACATCCATATTTGAGAGGTTTGCAATTAAGATAGCTAATGATAAGACGAAAAAGAAAAAAAAATGAAGTTACGACAAAATATTCGATTCACTCCACACCTCCTTTCATGGCAACAATCCTCCTTCGTATTCCTTACTCCAGATTTTGCTCTTTTAGAGTCTTTATTGTCCAATTTAGTCGCACTTCTGGGGTCATGTGGCATGGCTGATATTCTTAAAATATGTCGAACTTTGTTCATACACCTTCCTGTAACGTGGGTCTAAAGTACAAAAGCTATTGTTTATTCAAAGCTGCTTTTAAAACCACAAAGTTTGTTTGCCCATCGGTACTCCAAGAAGACACTTATTTGGTGTTGCTTATAGCAGGTCAAGTAAACACTTGACATTTATTTTGAAATGCAGTACTTAAGTGCATTCCATTAGTGTTGTATTTCCAGTGTTTATTAGCGAGTCAGTCACCCATTCCCGCAACTGTGCCGCGTGAGTTTTCTAAAAACTGAATTGAAGTAACTGAAGAATGCTAATGATGGGTTCTTTTACTGTACCCTCAGTTTTTGGACCGGAGTTTCACTTCACTGCATATTGCATTGCAGTAACTGAATGTTTGTTAAAGTTTTCCTCGAGTGATACTTGACCCGGTATATACGTAGTCAATATTTTTCGAAAAATATTGCTCATAATAGTTAAGGGATCTACTCTGCAGTATCTCTGGTTTGTTCTATTAGGAAGGATCAAATTGCATCCAAAACTAAAACAACCTTTCACCCTATTATTATATTATTTTGAAAAGGTGAAGATTTGAATTAAGTTGAATCCCTCATCTGTCGATGGCATTAATTTTTCGAACAAAATGAAAACAACCGAGCACGTATTGCTCTGACATCGGCATGAAATGACGTGTACGCACCGCTCCAAAGACTGAACATGGCCTGATGAATGAAAGTTGACTATATATGCGGTGATGTAAAGGAATCTATTTTTGTAAAAAAAAAAACTATTTTTATTGATCTTTCTGTGTTCATGATGACGACTTGAGTAACTCTGAGACTGAGGACTGGGGATTGAGGTTTCTAGAAGCCAAGAGAAGGCTCTTGTCCCCGCTGATATTCGGCCAGTAGCGGGGAAGCCACCGACGCAAATACCAGGGAAAAGACAGGGGCACCCAACGACGGTTTCCTCCTACATACATTGAAAAGTCTTTTTAGGCCATCCAGAGTCCTTTTAGATCTCCAGAAAATGTGCATTCTAAGCGGCGCCGTAAAATTTGCATGTGTTCGGTCATCCTGGGGCAATTTGAGTCTTTTCGAAATTACAAGGGCTTCAGTATTATTTTCCTGAAAATATTAGATGCAATGTAACGTATTACGAAGGAGAGAATTTTTCTGATTCCTCTTTCCATCATATTTTTTAATCCGAAAATTTTAGGTTTTTTTTTTTCTATTAAAAATAGCCAAACCTGGGGAGTGAAATGTGAAAAATTAACTTCAGAAAATCGTAGCCGGAAATTATTACTCGAGCTTCGAAAAATGTACAAGGGTCAGGAGCAGTCGTCTACAAATTTTTGGCCGTCCTCAAGTGATAGATAATTCTAGGCAATATTTGCTTCTCCGAACAGATATTTTACAGAAAATAGTCGTTGGGTGCCCCTGAGAAGAGCCCTCTGCATGCTAGCGGAAAATACAGTTGAGGCGGTAAATGTCGTAAGCTTCTGGAGTAACTAGGGGAAAGCCAAGAAGGGAAGTGAACGCCTTTGCGGGAATTTTAGGAAAGGTGCAGAAGCTGGCAGGCATGGAATGGCACTGTGGGAGACGGCGGGAGTGGAGAAATTATGAGAACGCCTCCACTAGCAAAGAGGCCGATCATACATACTTGGTCCCCAGTCCTCTCTTATCCGATTTATATGGATCAAGGAACGGTCGAGGGAAACTATTACGGAATCACGGCGAAGAGGATGATGGGAAGGAGTGAGGGAAAAGGAAAGTTTCCATTTTGCCAAACGAAACAGTCAGAAGCCAGTGAAATTATAAAAAAAAAAATGGAACGACATTGTTCGATTGAAACAAAGTTTCAATCGAAATAAGCTATACATTTGCGTTTCGACCGAAATTCTGGAAACGAGCATTTTTGGAAATGGAACGGCAAGTTTCGGTCGGACCGGAGCGACCGGTCAAAGAGGACCACCTTTGGAGATGAACCACTTTGACTGGAAACAGAATTTCCACGGGGACTGACGCGTTTCATTTATTCTTCGCCGGAAACTTTCGAAAATTTTGGCTTAATGGAAAGCACCTCGCCCGAGAAGACCCCCTTTTTTTGCATTCCATTTTCCCCGCGCGCATCTTCCGTGCACTTGTTTCCCTCGTTCAAAATTTAATCATGAGAGAAAAGTTACAATTAGGAACAAGTCTGCGAATTATTTTTTATTTATTAAGGGCCTCTTCACATGAGCCCGGTTTCCGAGATCTCGCCTTCTAAATCCTTGGTAAAATTTTAGGGGTGTTCATATGAAAGGGCGGGCTTGAAATTTTGCCGGTTACCGGGATAAAAGCGAGATAAATTGTGGCGGCCGGGATGGCATCATTTTGTATTGGCTGCTGTATTTTCCACATCATAAACATCCTATTTAACTGAAGTGATGCAGCTGTAAGAGTTGCTAAAGCTGCGAAAGTTATTTATTTTGTGTTTCGCCATGTTTGCTTTGTTTCTCGAATTTCGCGCCAGAACTCATCCCCAGGATCTTTGCCTTTTTTTCATCTCGGAAACCGGGCTGAAATTTCTGATATGAATCCTTAGGCGAAATTGGTCCCGGTAACCAGGCCAGCTCGGTCAACTGGGGTTCATGTGAAGAGGCCCTAACTTAACTAACTATACCACAAACAGTACAATACATTAACTCGCCTTATACAAAAAAAACTAATTAACAACAGTAGTGAGCTGACTACCAGCCTCGGAGACTTAGGGGCAGTCAGTCGGGTCGAGAGAAAAGGCTGTGCCTGAAAACTTTGTCCGGCCCGACTAACTGCCCCTGGGTCTCCGAGGATGGCTGACAACAAGCATCGGAATAGGCCAGTTGCGATATAATAAAATTCATACTTGGTTCCGAGGATTAAAGCCTCGTAGCCAAGTTCCTTAACGGATCACATGGAAAGCGGTTAGTTGAACACGATTCCTTTAATGGACTATTGGGAAACTTCAGTGACTGGCGAGCTAGACGAAAGAAACAATTTCAAAAATGCTATTCATGTTTGAAAACCGTAACGTCTCAATAGCGAGAAGGTCATTTGGGAACGCATACTACTTTTCCTACGGCTTCTTCTTCTTAGAAGAATAACGTTGAGGAGAGATCATTTACACTACTTCATTGTAATAGAGACTTGTTCTTAAGTTTGAAGTTTAAATTGAGACTCAAGGACCTTCAAAAACATTTTTAGCTGAGGGGTTTTGTTACTGGTTCTTTAGCCCCAGGATGTTGTGTGTGGCCGTGAGCAGAAAGCAAAAAATTAATTGAACAGCAAATTTGTCAGCGATTGATCATGGGAAGCGTACCATGGTTACCAACTCCAGCTCTACCTGACAGCAAGTTTTCTTATAGCAAAAGTTACTGATTCGGCCGATTGTCCGTGATCAGACTGCTGAAAGGAGTCAGTCAGTTTACAATTCAGTGAACCTCCATTAAGCGGCTAGTAATCAAAATCCTGAAATAGTTGTAGAAAAGAATGGGAACTGAAACCTCTATTTAACGGTCAAATGACAAGCGCTTGATATACTTACTTTGGATTTATTTCAAGAATATGATAAAGAAAAATACAGTCTGTCATAGAAGGTGATGACCGACTGTGGACCAGTAATGCTGCTTCCGTCGCGTGTTTGTTTCAAAATAAAGTGATGTTTCTGCTAAAGATTATGCTCATGCTATGCTTATTTATGAAGAACCTCTATTGAGCGACCAACCTTCATAAAGCGGCCACTTGCCGTTACCCGCCCAAGGATGGCCGCTTATTGTAGGTTCGACCGTATTTCATTTAACACGAATTTATTCTCTCTGTTTGATTTCAGGTATCATTCTAGAATACCTTGACTACAAGCTGTTCGTTACTCCGAGTTTATTTCGCGTGGCACGAGTGTTCAGAATAGGTCGACTGTTGCGGTTTTATAAAGGAGCACGCGGGATTCGCAGGCTTCTCTTCGCTCTTGTCATCTCTCTACCAGCACTGTTCAATATTGGAGCTTTGTTATTTCTCGTCATGTTCATTTACGCCATAATTGGCATGTCATCGTTTGGTTATGTCAAGAAGACTGGCGCACTTGACGACGTGGTAAATTTTGAGACGTTTAGCAGCAGTATGCTTCTTTTGTTCAGACTTTCTACATCTGCGGGATGGAACGATGTTCTTGAACCCTTATTAATTCAGCCTCCTGACTGTGACGAGAATTACAAGGGACAACCGAATGGAAACTGTGGAATTCCATGGCTTGCTACTTTATACTTTGTCTCGTTCATACTTTTGACTTTCTTAATCATCATCAACATGTATATAGCTATTATCTTGGAGAACCTAAGTCAAGCTCATGAACAGGATGAAGTTGGAATCACGGATGATGATCTAGAAATGTTTTATGCATTGTGGGAACGTTACGATCCAGATGCTACTCAATACATTCTTCATTCACAGTTGTCTGACTTCGTCGACAATCTTGAACCGCCTTTGAAAATTCCTCAACCAAATAAATTTGCGTGTATTCATTTGAATATTCCTATTAAGCAAGGAGATAGAATTCACTGTTTCGATGTCATGCAAGCTTTGGTACGAAGAGTTATTGGAGAAATCGAAGAGGAGGGCTCGGTTGCGTTTACTCTTATGAAGTCCAGGATGGAACATCGTTTTATCAGCGCGTTTCCAAAACGAGCAAGAACGCAAACCGAAAGTACAACATGGAAAAGAATTCAAGAAATTCGTGCCGCTACAATCATTCAGCGCTCCTACAGACAATACCGCTTCCAGTTAGAATTGAGAAAATTTAGGCTTCAAAAAACTCACCTGCTTGAACACACTACATCTTCTGGTTCCTTGAAAGAGGATTGGCAGCCCGGTATCCAAAATGCAGTGCATGAACGGCAACAGCCTGAGAACAAGTCGCGTGACACTAACTATTACCCAGGATGAAAGGAGGGCGTGATTAAGCAGAGTCATCGCACTGGCTTGCGAAGACCAAAACAATAGTCATTGGGTAGCTTCAAAGCTACAAATATAACGCTGCCTTGCAAATTTAGATGAGTGTTAAATTTTTATTGGTTTTTACAGTCAGCTTTTGACTAGCCAAGACATTTTTTTAAAGTGAAAGATTTCCTTTCAATTGCGTACAATTTAAATCGTTTAAAATTATACTAAAGTGTACATCCTCGACGCAGATGTTGGAAAAGAAGTTAAATTTTAAAATGCCCTTTACAAATTTAAAGTCCTCGAAACGAAAGAATCTAAAATATTTTTTGAACGAAATGGACTCGATAAACTTACAACCGGTCCGAGGGTCATTTCAGCGTGAGTTACCATTTGTGAATAAAATATTGTTGTTGAAGTCTGCTTGTATTCGAGCTGTTATTTTTTATCGTTGAGGTTTTATCTTATTGTAGGAATTTAAACCTCAGCGATAGCCTGATTACCCAACAAGGAAATGACTGTTTTTAAAAGGGCAGGGAACGTCACTTTAGCTTTCGGTGACGTGGAACAATTTTTCCCCCTGTCAGGTGTTCAGCTGGACAGTATGTCAGTAGTAGTACTTGTGAGGACTCAATTGGCAAAGCACAGCAGTTACAGTATTCCTTAAGTTACCTAAACCCGGCGGCAAAGGATCCGGTCCCAACTCTGGATCCAGCCATTGAGTGCAGCTTTTGTGGTCTGCTGTAGTTAATAGGCCGGTAGCACTCCATTCAAGACTGACAGCATGTTATCTAATGTGCCCTCTGCCAGACATCCAGTAATAACCCTATCATGGAATATCTACATGATATGGCATTATCTCGACTGTTGACCTATCATGAGAAAGTACTCTGCTATGATTTGCACGAGACATTAGTAAGAATATTCTTGTATAACCCGTGCAGTCTCGGGAGAAAAGGGCTCAAAACCTATCAATTGAGTATTTTGTACTTTACCTTGTCAAGATCACTGTATATGTTGTGGTTCAATTTTATCCTTATGATAATATATGATAATGAGTTTCAAAAAAAGGAAAATAAAATTTGAACCAAAGATAAAATTGAACCACAACATATATATTCAAACGACTGACACCGCTATGAAAAGAAAGTTCTATAAACACTTTGGTTTAAATGAGCGCACCTCAAGAATTTGTCAGCAAAAGGTTTTGACCCTGTACCACGCTTTTGATTTGCTGTCCATTTCAAGCGGTGAGATCATTTGCATCTCTTTACCAGAATGTTCCCAGATGTGCAAGTTTGAACATAACAAAAAAGCACCATTTTTTTATATAGGATCGTAACCCTTAATAGTCTTTATTTGAGTGGGTATGGTTTGGAAAATTTGCTGCAGAACAATCATAACCAGAGCCATGCATACAACTCAGTGGTTCCATATCACCGGTCACGTCAAAGATCAGAACCATAAAAGATCAGAACCACGTTCTTTTGACGCTTTATTTGAGTTACACGATGTCAGGCAGTTGAAAATACCATTTTATGACTCACTCCCTTTGAGCGCGATCGACTGAGTTTGAGAATACGTGCAGAATTTGCTATCGCCAGACGCGAGACTGAGTTGTCTTTTTCTCTTCAGTTTGTACCTTTTGCGGACGGAACCACTTGCCCACGCTCTCATCAAGCCGCCCACAAACAAAACAGTAAGGTAATTATGTTAATTTAGTCTCGTATGTTATGCCTTGGGTCTTCTTTTCTACTTTTATCTTGTTTAACCCATATGAAATCATCAAATTACCAGATTACATTTATCATTTTATTACTTCACAACTTCGATTGCCATCAAAACAAAACTTTCCCAACTGGAGTGGAAGCGGGTTGCAGTCGATTAGTGTTTTAGCAATTTGGTCTCGTTAAAAGGTTGATACAGGCGGTTCTACTACTAAATTAAAGAAAAACAACGTGATAATGGACCCAGTCGGATGCAGGTATCTCACGTGTGTAATCGCTCGCGATCCGAAAAAAGAATCAGGAAATTGGATATTAGATATCTGCCATCAAAATTGAGGAGGAAAATAAACTTTTAAAAGTCATAGTGGCATTAGTCTTGTAGCATTGCGTGCTAAGTCACATAAAAAAGGGCAAGTCGGAAATGGAGTGGACGCTTGAGTGTGATTTCAGACAGATAAACTTGAACTGGTCTGAAGTTTGCTTGTAGGAGGGCGGTAAAAAGCACGTGAGTCGAAACAATAGTCAATACTGGCTAAGTCGCAGATGTTTGTTAGCTCCTATATAATACTGCATTGACGGGAATCACTACTACTTTCATTCAAGACCGGAAGAAATTAAAAACAATATTGGCCTGATCTGTAAAAAGCATTACGTACGACAAGAGCATTGCAGTTAAGTTGGTATGTAAACCATTTGCTAATTGTTCTGCTCGTTTGAAGAGTGTTCCTCGTAATAACTGAGTACTTCTAAGTTTCTAGAATCTAAATCAATTCTTGGAGTGCCAATTAATAACCCATGTTCCCCCAAAGGTCTAAAGTAATCTTTCTTAAGAATAAGTTTTAACTGGTTCTTTAGAGAGCATCTAACCGATCAGAATATAGTCAAAAAAAGAAGAAAGAAAGGAACTTGAGGAAAGAAACGGAAAAGAAAGAACAATAAATAGCAAGCTAGTAACTTGTCCGGCTCAGATTTAATATCAGACGTTTTTCATTTGTCATTTGCTATTGATTGAGTTTGTATTCGAGACAGTCCTGAAAACAACACTTCAGTCACGGAGTTTTTAAGGGATTTGATGATCTCAATGGAACTTACTTTAAGAAGTTCACAAGGGCAACATGCAGTCGAGACGACGAACAAATACTTCTGAGAGTTAACAAATTACTTCATCCACTGTTTGTTTATTCAGTTCGTTTTGCGACATTATACTCACTTTACAGAACACAAGTTTATTTTGGTGCGACGCCATGATAAATCCAGTGAACTATTGATCTTCTTAATCCATTGTTTAAAATGGCTTTTTCAACAAAACTGACGTAGAAAAATTCTTCAGTCCATAAATCGCGTGAACTTAAAAATCAGGTCTCGCGCCCCCTAAAATATTCCAGATGACCTGTCTTCGCCAGTATTGCACTTTAAAAAAATTACTTAAGTTATCTTGATCTTAGCCGAGGTTTGCCGCTTTATTTAAGTGAGAAGTCTGGTTTCCTTTTTGATGAGTGCCGGCTAATGGCATTGTTGAGTATGCCGCCTTTAGAAACTTTACGAAAGTTATATCAGGTGTTTTCAGACTTTATAAAAGACGCTAATTGCCTCCGTTGTACTTATTTGTGTGATTATTCCAGACAAAATATTTGTGGAATGTTTCTTGCGTCACTTCAGATGCTAAGTAAAAACGTCGCAACAGATCTTGATAGTCAGTCAGCATCAACTGAACTCAGCAGACACGAATCACACCGCAGTCTATCGAGCAAAGATAACCATAGAAATTCAAAATTCATCGGTGAGTTAATTGTTCCAATCTACACCCCCCTGAATAAGACAGATTGTATACAAAGCTCCATCACTAGAGGTGCAGTTATGTTTCAAAGATTAATTTTGGTGATACATTTTTATGTAAATACACAACGTAAGCAAAAGCTGCACACACTTTTAAAACTAATCAAGTTACTGTTTCCTTCAAAACAGGAGCCCAGTTTTCCGTTAGGTACCAAAGGAACGGGGTGATTAAGGTTTATGGTCAGGTATTAGTCATTTCTTTCCGTATAACAACTCTCAATATAAAGTTGACGGGAAGCCATGAAAAGCTGACTGAGTCAGTAGTTGCTAGTTACTGTTAGTGCTTGCTTTTGGTTTTCGACAATGGACAAAATTCGAATTTATATCACACTGGCTTAGTATCGCCGACAACATTTTTAAATTACTAACGAAATGGAACAGGTCTTTCGAAAACGCAGTAAAAAAAACTACATGTTATTGTTCTCCATTTCAGATCCATCGTCTTTCTTGAAACTTAAGAACTAATTTGGCGACATTTGTGTATTTTGCGTTTATTTTTTGTGTTTCGAGGTCAGTTTCCCGTTTGTTTTCCTATATTTGGCATACGTCGGTTCCTTTTGAAGATGCACAATACCCCAAGTTTGATAACAATGAGGTTAGACAATTTGTTTCTAATTTCATCTTTGTTTTCTTACTTATTTAATACAAAAGCCGGGGACTGGGCACTTTAAAGCACAGGAATACGGCAATTGTCACATTCAATTTTACCAACATCATCTCATTTTTTTACAGAGTTACATGATCACTTTTCTAGCGGAACATGCTCGCCTGGTTATTAACTTTTTTAAAGCTGGGAGATAAAACGATGCGAAAATTAATACGGTTTGATCTTCTCACACCTATGACTGAGCATAATAGATCAGTGGCTTTTTGAACCCCATTTAACAAACACGTTAACCGAGATCTTCAGTTTCCTGAAACTGACACAACGAATTTTGAAATTGACTTCCGGAGAACAACTACCAAGATTTATAATGCTCACTTGAAATCACACTTCGTCAAAACTGAATTCCAATTATACTAGCCTGGATATTGTAAACTCTGCAACCAGACAACCGTAAAATGTTCCGCTTACATTGAGCTCTCTATACTCGATATAATCCCTGCCCTTCGACTTTTCTTACTCTGAGTATTTTTTTATTCACAACACAAATGGGATGAATGTCGTGGTTTTTATCATGTTGATGCTAGTGTTACAGGTTAAGATGAAGAATTAGCTTTGGTTCCATTTTGTAACTAAATCACGTTACATTCCGAATGATGTTTTATTATAAGATCTTTTAAAAGCCAAACCAGAACTCGGAAAATGCCTTTCGATGTAACTGAACGTTTGTGTCCAACTTATTTCTTACCATTTCACGGCATTTCTGCCTGAATATTTTTCTGATCTACTTTTAAAAAGTCCTCTGCCTTTAGTAGTTAAATTAGCCCACCCAAAGGATCGATCGTCGGAAATTCAATTTTAAACATTTTGTGCATCTAATAATTTAAAAGTAGTTTTTTTCCATGACTTTTCAGCGCGATTATTGAACATTAAAAGACTTAAAGTCGTCGTTTTTGTCAGTTTTTCACACTACATAAATAAACTATTTGCACAGTTACTAGTGAGCAGCCAGAGGGCCGGAGGTGTCTCCCAGGTGAGGCGGCATTAGTTAACATTCGTTAGTGGTGACACAGTTTAAGAACTTTTTCTCCTTTTGTCGGATTTTATATGTTGATTTTTTTTCTTCGTACCTTGGAAAGCTGTTCTCTCAGTTTTCAGTACCTGAAAGATAAGACTTCATGAACACGTTGCAACTGGTTCATCAAAAGACCGACCCTGACCAACAGCACAAATAGCCGATATATAGAGTAATTCCGTCTGCACGGCCCATCAGATGCCTGTTCGTTCCAAGGAATTTAGGTATCGCGCAGCACAGTCCAACCACATCACCAGTAAATCATGTGTTATTTCTAAACAACCTGATATGAATTTTATTGTATGTGTGTGACACACCCTTCAAACCCTTTATCTCAGTGAGGGGGTTGAGCGCATATTATATGAAAGGCAAATTCCTACCAGTTTTGGGTCAGTTTAGTCGAAATACATCGTTTTTTGCCCAAAGTCGAAAGCTTACTACAATATATTTTTGGATATTGGCCTATTTAAAAAGGAAAATTCGAAACTGGTAGTCGTCAAACTTGCGGCATGCGAGATTTTGCATGCTTGACAGACTACCGCACCGCGGATCAAGAAAAAAATGGCAGCTAGAGGTGTTTAAAGTCGGGTTGATCGCCTGGGGTTGACATTGTCCAATTTCAAACTTCGGGTAAAGCTTAAGTCGTGCTCTTAGTTTCACGTGTCAACTGTAACTGACATGTTTATTCCAGCACGCGCTTTTGAAAAACAAACGTTAAGTTAAGGTTATACATTAAAGAAGAACTGAACACAAGAGGTCGTGTTATCGTGAAGTGCAAAATGCATCGCTCAGCCTAGTTTGGAAGGACGAAAATTCAGTAATATAGGAGACAACAGAGGCTTGAAGTATGTTGTTCTAAATAGACAAAACTATTCGTCCTATTCGGTCGGCTGCTGGAAAGTGTAACAGACAAGATTTAGAGCTAAAAAAAACCTATAAACTCTTTAGAAATACATTTCTGCCACTCAGTGGTATTCGTCCAAAACGCCAACTTTGAGCTTGTCAAACAATAATAGTTTTTGGCAATTGCCTTTAGCTGGATCCCGCCGACAGCCGCCGAGCAAGTCGCCCGCTAATTTGCCACGTTGTAAGAAGCGGGAAGCGACGTGGCCGACTATTGCGTCAGATGTGGGCCCAGTATTTATTTAACAGGGTTTTTATTTCTTGTCAATTATGCTTAGAATGAACAATATCCCGGAATAGTGCCCGAGAGGACTTGTTTACAACTCCACCCGTCCGTGATTCAAGTGTTGATTCTGGCGGGACCCAACGTCTACTTTCATGGAAAAATAAGGGGAACGATTTTATTTTTTCATACTGAACCTTAGCTTATCTCCCATTAGCACCCCCCATTAGCACCCTGTATTTCAAGGGAGTAAGCCTTTAACCCATGAATAACTGCTTACTTAGAAAATGTAGTACTTCTTATACACCAGAAACGGCCAAATAACATAAATTACATTTCTTGTAACCCTCTACAAGAGTTCTTCCGAGTAAAAAGACCAGCCATAAGATCCTATAACGGTAGTTGTTTTGTGACAGTAAGTTGATAAAATAACTAGGACTAGGCAAGCTCCAATGTGATTCAACATCCATATATCCATGATGTGATAGCGTGAGGCTTTCGAGAACCGCCATTTGAAACTTTTGTGGTAAATAACTTAACCTATTAATTAGTTAAGGACCTGGCTACAAAGCATTTTCGAGGTCAAGCTGTAATCGGATGTTCGTATGGCTGGCACGTGCGGTTTCAATGCGCGCTTTAGCATTAGAGACACCACTTGTCGACCGTTATTCGAGACTAAAGAATAGTCTTAAGTTGACGAGCTTGTGGTCTCGATTATTAAACTATTTCATCGAGAAGGTCTTGAACCTCTTTGTCTTCGCTGCACGTACAACGATTTAGGAATCCATTGAGATTACTAAAACTACAGGAGGGTGGTAATATATGCTTCTCAATTTTTATCTTTCTAAGCTTGATAATCCAAGAGTACCTTTGAAACTTCTATTGAGCACTATTTTACTTCGGCTGTTGTTATTAGGTATACATGCTGAATGCCTACAGACCACACCCGTAAGTAAGGCACGTTTTGGCCCCAAGAGTATTTGCAATTAATATATAAACTTCTTAGTGCTCCTAACCCTTAGAAACCACATGGAAAGGTGTTATTGGTTTGCAACTGCCTTTATAAGTGTTTTTCACTTATGACATTTTACATTTCACTTGAATCCGATGGTTTTCAATCTTCTTTTTCTACCTAATCTAACTTAATCGAAACATGCTTTCTTTGATACCAAATGTAGATGCTTGGGTGTAGATTACACATCTCAGTTATGTTAAATACCTTGACTAAGAAAAGAAAAACAAAACATATAATTGGATTATACGGTCACTCATCACTTAAAGCTTCAAAATTCGACGGAAAATTTGCAATTAACACAAGAAAACGTTAGAAACTACAAACAATCTTGACCTCTCCTTCAATGGAAGTGCTTTTGATTCCAAACGAATTGACCTAGACGTGGACGCACGTATTGGCGTCCGTATTCTCTCACGTAGGCAACAAACAGACTGAAGAACCTGCAAAGACGACTGTAAGTCTGACAAGCTCACAGCACTAAACATATGAGGTAATCTTTGTCTTCCCGGTTCACTGCCTTTACACACTCCGGCGCTACCTTTTTCTTAGTCGTTTTATGGTTTAACAATTTGGTCCAAGTTGACGGCAGCACGACTGGTCCAGTTTCTAATTTCTCTGAATTTTTGATCATTTGAATTCACCATGCAAATGTTGAGGAACTGGAGGCCGGTGGGGAAGTGGAGTTGCTCAAAGTCGTCAATTCCGACCGGAAGTGAACTAAGATACACTGTCCACTATTTTTAAATTTGAAAATTGAAAATGTCCGAATTCCTGAAATGCGATTCAAGGACCGAGAATGTAAGGATCGCGTTTTTTGTATTCTTATGAGTTTGACGTATTTTTTTCAAATCAGCGATGCATTATTCGATCGGTAGCTCAAGGTTTGGTATACTCAGACTCATCCCTGCTAAGAATTTTTAAAATGCCCAAGCCGTGAAACTACTGGTTCTCAATCAACTTGACGTAAAACAAATTTCAGTGAGACACGAGACTGCATGGGAGCTTGAGCCTGTTCTACAATGGTATTTTGGAGTCAAAAATGATGCTTCGAGATTACGATTTTTAGATTTTCTGACTTTCAGAAGAATACGATCTTATTGTTCGCCGATTTGACGATTACGTAAAAAAACTTTTAAATCTGACGCCCTGAAACAGGCGCCTCACGAGTGTGAATTGTTGTTGCCAAAAAATGAATTATACGCTGAGGTTAAGGTCTCAAATATGCCACACACAATTAATGACATATGCAGACAAGATCAAGGAATTATGCTGCCTGTTCAGCGTTTTATTACTTTTTTTACTCCTATAACATAGCGATCGCTAGAATCCGTATACTGCAAAAATAACAATTTATTGTTACGCAACAACAATTAATGCTTGTGAACTTGGGTATCCTGTGGACTAAATGCCGTTTATCAACAGGGACGTACTTAATCGACGATAGTCTTGGCGTAATAGGCGTACTTGTAGAGGCTTACTCGCAAGCAGGGCAACTGAGGATAGAGTCGTCATCATCTTCATCTAATTATCATTTTATAATGAAAGCTGGTGGCATTTGTATTGCTAGATTGATCTCTCTCCCTCTCTCTCGATCGACACTGAATCGCTTTTACTCGCTTCTGGCCATTAAGACCTTGAGTATCAAGAGTTGCTTGGTGCCCTTTGCTCTCCTCTGTCTAAGACAGGACAAGACAGCAGAGGGCACCACGGAACTCGGTGATATTTGGGTTACGAAAGGACTGAAAAGTCAAATCTTTGTTAGGTGGTCTCCCCTTATGACATACCGTGATAGGAATGCATCAGGTACACCTGCGCGCTATCATAACATAATACATCAACATCGCCTACCGCCGGCCAAGGCCTCCGGGGTTGTAATTAACGGAAATGCCTTTAATAGAAAAGACAATTCAAATCTGTGGGGTAGTCGAACCGTCCTTCCTTCAGATGCTGGTAAAAGTTCTTTTTGAATTAAACACATGTCATCGGAGATTAGTTCAATACAAAACGCCACCGAGCGCTGTTTGAAATGGTGGCCACAATGGCTTTTTTTTCGCTCAAGTTTAACTCTTGATAAAAGATACATGTTACAGTTTTTATGGGGCAGACACACATAAAAGAGGCCAACTAGACTCGCTTAGTCCGCAAGTAGTTTATTAACCCTGTTGCTTTTTTGGCGTTCCTGTTGTACGCTGGTCCTTGCTTCAAAAATTTAATTTCGTCCCTTAGCACTGAAGCCGACTCGTGGGCCAAATGAGGCCATTAGGAAAAATTATTATTTGCTTATAAGAATGTGGAATCTAACGACAGTTACATTTGAAAACCGATTTACACGGTAGGAGTTTTGCCTACGACTATCGCACAGAGTTACAGGACTTACTTACACAAGAGGAGTATCAGACACCACGTGCCAACACGACGCTTGTCGTGACGATATACCGTGATGTCCCTTTAGGGAGATTGATACCGGACAATATCTTGACTTATAGCGTGATTAGGCCAAGTCACGACACGAATAGTGTAGTGTAAATAAAACCCACCACCAACTTGCGCGCGGAATAGGTTTGATTTACATCAGGCTCGACGAAGGCTTAAGCAAGGTTTTCACTAGCGACGGAAGAGTGGAGCAAAATGAAAAAACGGCGTTCCGATTTTGCTTATAACTCCGTCGCTTACAGTCCTGTGAAAACTGGGTTGTCCGAGTCGGAAGCAAAAGAGGAACAGTTAAGCCAATCACAAAACGTGGGAACAAGCATTCTGATTGGTTTATTCTTCCGCGTCTGCTTCCGACTCCGACAATGTGGTTTTCACTGGACCTTAAGTGGCGGAGTCATAAGCGGAGTCGGAAGAAAAAAGGAAGCTTTCAGTTTCTCCTGACTCTGATTTTGTTGCGCTTATGACTCCACTAACGATTCCGATTTTTGATTTTCACTACGACATAAGCGCTCTTAAAAATCAGACTTCGTCCATTGCTAGAGGAAAAAAGGCTTTAGGGTAAGCTGTCTAAACCCATTACAAGCAACAAAAGCTATACCACTGGAATATGCCTTTTAACATGTTTACTTGAATTGCAGCTGCTACTGAAGTGCAACCAAGTGACTGGCGAGACACGGGCGTTAAATCATGTTCTTCATGACGATCAAACTCAGTCCAGTTTGTTTCCTGTTGGTTTTTGCTTCTGTAGTTTGGGGTAGAAATAGAGGTAGGTCTAAGTGTAAACTCAGTTCCGGAAAAGAAGCTGAACTTTTCATTAGCCGAACCTAATTTGAATTAAGACCGACCCAAATTATTAAGACCGGCTGAATTGATTCAGACGCCGATCTTAATTGCAGCTGAACTAGGTTCAACTGAAAGGCAAAAAATGCTCATTTAGGTCAAACTTCTTACAAAATACGTTATAATAATTTATGCATAAGGTTCGGAACATGACTCGGCAAAGTTCGGCGTCTGAATCAAAGCCGTTCCAAAGGCGCAATTCTCGGCCGGGCCAGGCGAAAAGAACGGCAGAGCCATTTCAAATTGAAACAGGCGTTCCTAATTGATTCAGACGCCGAACTTTTCATGTACTTAATTCAATGTATTAGGTTTGGCTCATGAAAGTTCGGCGTCTGAACCGGGCCTAATGAAAAATATGATTTTTGCAAAGGAGGAAGCGCGTTTGACACTTTTGTCGACATAAAAGCAAAACAACGTGAACATCACATCAACAGCAGCTTTTTTCAACATGCCGGCAGCTAAAGGAGACGGGGCTGACGTGTAACTGTTCTTCTGTATACCGACTAGGCACTGAATTAATAAACTTACCAACTACAAATTAAACTGAATTAGCTCTCACAAAACATACACACAAAAAATGGCCCATCCGCATTGAGCCGCACGCCAAACATGTTCCAAAAAATTAGATGGCAGGATGTACATAAGAGACAGGTTATCAAAATAGACGGCAACAACAGCGAAAACGTCACTTAGTAAAAAGAGAATTTGCACTGTTTCAAACTTGATTACTCTTGTTCCATTTCTTACACTGTACTGTTCAGAAAAAGAAAAAGAAAATTGTTGTCTTGTGTTCATGTCTTCCATAAAACCTGAAAATAGGAAGCTTCACGTCGTAGTAGTGCAGCAGCGGCAGGGAAAATAAGTACAATAAAGCGTGATGCAACTGCGAAGTTGTAGAAATAGAAGTCACCTTTACTAACTGAGTGAGTTACGAGGATCGTTTCAATCTTCTCTCGCTCTAGAGATCATAAACTCGAACCCAACGAGACAGTAATAAGAAAGCTGGAGATTATAAAAGAAGCAAAAGTAATCATTTTTTCATGCGCCTCATGAAATACAAATCTAGACACTTGAAACTTTAGAGACCTTTGACCAAATCAGATACCCCCACCTGCAACGTCATGATGTGCGACTATACTGATATTATTTATATACGGAGGGGTTCCAAGGGTTCCTTTTTTATGCGATTTTTAGCTAATCATCATACATATCTATTCTAGAAAAATGTCTCTTTATTGGTTTGGTAACTGTGTTATTCCATTTTTTTACCAGCTCTTGATAAAAAGATAGTTGGCTAACCAAAGTACTGCTTATTATAAGTTTCGTAGGCATTTCTAAAATCACTCTGTAAATATTATGTGATTGTGTTCCGCCGTTGATCTGTACCCCCTGCTCTTCACAAGAAATTATCGGCTAGAAGTCCAAAAATCCCGGCTTACCAAGGCCCTAGTTTCAATCCTACTTTAGGGTAATTTCTTAAGACCTCCGGTCACTTTCCTTGTTAATAATACCCTACTTTAACTTTACCATATTCCTAAAGGACCTAACTTAAAGCAATACTATTCACAGCACGTTATACCTCACCCCTTGCCCCTTGGTACAGTCATACTATCCTTATGACGTTTATAAGGTTGTGTTCCACCTCACCCCTTCCCACACCACACCACTGCGTATAGGAAGGACTCGCTTTTTATCAGTACAAACAACCTGGACAGCCCACAATGATCACTACTGTGACTCCTGATTAAACTCACAACTGCATAAATCTTCTCGATCAGGGGAAATGGGAGGCGTATTGTCTGATTTTCTTGGGAGGAAACGTCTGTATTCAGGCTTATTTTCATTGGTCTTGTGGCGGACGAATGACTGTGCTGGGCCGTGTGGCCCCTTTTTATAAACCACTGAATTATCTTTTTCAGTGCTTTTCATTAAAGTTTCTTTACTTTAAAGCCAAACTCAGTAACCATTTTCAAACCAGAAAACGCAGCATACTCTTCTACCAGAGCAGTCCAAATGCCTGATGGACCACACGTACCAACTGTTATTGTTAACATAGCAGAAAGCCTCTTAACGCTACGAAAAATTCTTGTGGCGTTCTTTCCGGACCTCCTTCAGAAAGTGATGTGTGTGCTAAACATCAGTCAAACTGTTGAACAAACGATGTAATATGCATGAATAGTTTGACGGAAATCAAGTAGGACAAGGTTTTTTAATGCCCAACATGCAACATTTCCACCAAGCAAGTCGTATAGAGTTTATCTCTCAACAATACACGTGGCTGTCTGTCACGCCCCCACTGTGTATGTGGAGACGGACCACTCATCTAATTAAGTCTACAAATCATATATGGTTAAAATGAAAGAATAAAAGGTTTTGACTATCGGTTTTTCCTTACACGCACATCTGCGGCTTACTCAGTGATGGATCGATGGAGTGCGGGATTCTTCGTGTGCCGCAGCTCGTATATTTTTGGAGGGGCTTAAAATGGATTGATTGCATCTGCTTGTTGTCGTTTGTTGCAGAACGCGATATCAAAGGGTACTCAGGGAGTAAATTGAAGCTAGTTAATATAAACAGAAACCCTGGTTACGTGTATGGGGTATCATATGTTACCGCCTTCAAAGAATCTTAATTAAGTAACAGAACTCCTGGCAGCAGCTCAAACCGTAAACACTATATCACAACCAAACGAAATCGATCAGTTTTCGAGTGATGTCTCTCTCTGAATGAATATTTAGGTACATCAAACATAACTTTGCCTGCTGTGGGGAAATATAAGCAACATAAAAGACAACTTACAGAAATTCTAACGAAATCATAACGAGTATTCAAAATTGTGTTTTTACTTAACAGAATCAGTGTCCACACAGTGAATCCGAGAAAAAATCTCAGTTCATTTTCTTTGTGTCAAAGACTTATAATAAGACGTGATAGTACTGGCCAAATTTTGTTTATGCGTTGGTGCGGAAGTTGCGTTTTTTTTCTAAATCATAATTTTATTATCATCGGGTAACGGTAGAAGCTAAGTGAGAAACAACCCACAGCATAAATTGGCCCCCTTAAAGAAAGCTATTCTTGAACTTGTTTTTCTTTATTTGGTTAACTTACACTTATTTTTTTTTTTGCATTCATTTTTATTACTGTACTTCCGGTTAAAGACATCACGTCCTCCGTGATCGATGACCAAAAGACTGACTAATTCGGGAGAAGAGAAAGAAAAATTTCGCAAACGCTTTGAAAAATATAAGCAATGAAGACGAAAAAGACAAGAAAAAGAGTAACAAAAGTTAGAAGACTAATTCATTTTCGTATGAAAGCCTGGCCTGTCATTAAATTAAAGTTGATGACTGTAATCCACTTCAATCATTATCAAGAGTTGCTTTAACTTTTGCTCCGATGATCAGGCGTTATTTGTCACGGATCCAGTTTAGTCTTATGAATTAGGTGGTAGCCCCTGACAAATTGACAATGAAAACAGGCGGCAAATTGTCCCTAACGAGAAAGAACTGAGGACGAGTTTAGCTGAGCCGGGGACAGCACAGCCAGGAAGGGTGCATGGAGGAAAACATTGATTTGCTATAGTAAGCTATTTCTCCATCTGATAATCCTGCCATACTTTTAACTAGAATGATCTATTTTAACCCCAGAGTAGGGGGTCATTTTAGCAAAAACGAGTTATTGCTTTGAGGGAAACGATGAGCCCCCAGAATCGGCTTGTTTGGCACCCGCAGATTTGCTGCCGATTAAAATGAGATTACAATTCTTCAAATCCAGCCGCTAAATTGGCTTCAAGGTGGGTTAAATTAAGCACAAATGTTGAAAATAACCCCATCAATGGGCGGTTTGTAAACAAGTCTAATTAAACGCTTTGGGGTGGCGACTGGGTAGATTTGCATCCACTCCTTTATTACCTTGCTGTTACATAAGAACTTCAGTTATGTTCGTTCCAAATATCACTTGTTAGTTAACATCGCTAGTGCATAACTACTAACGTTTAGACCGAGCTTGCCTCTTTTTTGGTCTCAGTTCTTCGAAGGTAAAATTGTACCATGTTTAGCTGAATAGCCCTATTTTGACATGTATATACATATGATCACAGCACAAAATCTAACGCTTTCACTTTACCAGCAAAACAAATTCGGGAGACTTTTTTCTCGCTTTCTTCCCTTTGTCATGCATTGTAGATAGCCCATTGTTACTGGTTTGCCCCAGAGATGGTTGATAAATCGACAATCTGAAATATGTTTCAATGTTTATCTCTCGCCTTTTCTCTTTAATTGGTTTGAATGCTCTATTGACTGGCAATGTAAGATTTAGTGTCCTAGTTCACAAGTACCCCGAGGGGCAATATTTAACAATTAGTCGCCTCAGGCGATTAATTGTTTTAGTATAATTACAGTGATGATTATTCGAGAAAATAAAATTATTGATCAATTTCCGACCCCGAAACATCAAAAAATCTGGCTGCCATTTTGAAAACTGCTAGCCTTCAATGCTATAATCACCCCGCGGTGATTATAACGGGATAAAGCGAAGCTCGTAGCCAATCGCAGCGCTCTATTTTCGATAATCATCAATGTAGTTATACTAAATTTATTTATTGATAGTATTGGACAAACGCTTCAAGGAGTTCAATGGTGAAAAAAAAAAACAATACATTAAACCAGAAGAAAAAGATTTTAGTACAATTATACATCTTTAAAAGGGAGACATGCAATAATAAAAAAACATTGCATCTGTCAGGCAAGAAGCACTTAAGTAGAATGTCTAAAGTGGGGCATTCTATGTACGATATTCGTATATTTGAGATTCCTTTATTTATCATTAGTTTTCAGCTGTAGAATTGTCACGTAAAAAGTGAAACGTGGAAAACTTATGCTACCACTGTGGTTTCCGTAATAGCACATTAAAAACGCTAAAGATAATTCCTTTCACCATAAATTCGTTCGCTTGTCTATTAATCCTTTCCGCTGACGATACGACAAGTGCATTTATTCAGGTCATCATCTAAGATTAGCAGGATCAAAATTTATCTTAATAATCCAAAATTAAAATAAACTCACCACAGCAGCATGTAGTCTCTGCATGGATCTCCAGCTGTCTTATAAACCTCTTTCAAGTCTCTTTTCACGAAAAATTAGACTGGACTGTAAAGGTTCCGTATAGCCTCCAGAAGGGCGTTTCCCGGAACAAAAAATCCTCGTACGTTTCTAGCTGTCCTAAAAGACGAAATAACAGCTGGCCGCCCCAGTTACGTCAGGCTACCATTAGCATAGTCAGGAGCCCATAATGGGCTCCTGGCATAGTGAATTTTAAGTAAAATTTCAGCGAGACTTTACAAAACAGGTTAATTGTTTTTAATTAACCATTCAAAGGAAAGGCAAAAATAAAGAAATCTTCAGCTTTCTTTGGAATTCACATGAGGTTAACATTTGCGTGTTTAACTTTATCCCTCAATTATTTAATACTCTTTTGTGTAATAAAGATGACAAATAAGCCTGGTAAAGTGTTTGTCAAATCACGACACTCGACTTTATCATTTATTTCCTGCTGCGAGGTCGTAACGTGACTCAGCTTGAGCCTTGTAGGAACCGGAAGTTGCCATCATTTCACGGTCATTTCCTGTCTGCCTGTCAGCTCAAGCGGCTGGGGCGGTGTTTTAAGAGTAGATATAAGTTCGCATTTCCAGCTCTTTGGTCAGTCTAGTCAGCCTTTGAACGATCGATTAGATTCTGCAGTTTTTCTAAGTGGACAGAAACTGGTTAACATGAAACCTGCACAGGTGTTGATGGGTTTGCTGCTAGCTTTCTTGAACGTTTCTCGAGCTAAAGGTAGGTTCTTGTTTCAGTCAGTTCCCAAAGCTTCTTCTTCGACCGCGCTGTTTTTTAACTGGTTCTGTTCTGAGTCACTTTTTTGTTCTTGTGGTCTGTTCTTTTCTGCTGATTGCAAAGTTCATTAACATCCTACTTCATCATGAGGAATTCCTTCTTTTCTGCGAAAACGTCTTTCATAGTATTTTCTTTTCTATAATAATCAAGAAAACATACGCAAATAGAAATAACGACCCCCTATATCTTTCACTTGTTGATTATACGGGATGGAAATTACGACTTTCTCCCAGTGTGCTTTTGAACTCAGGCAATACGAGTTTCATTCCTAACTTACATCCGGTTGATTCAGTTTATTCTAGCTGTTCTAGCTGTATTGTTAAAATACGGATGTGTTATATACGACTCAGTTCGATTTATAAATTCTAGAGTTTAACTTTTAAAAATGTCTCTGAACGAAACGTCTGTTTTGTAATGTTAACGTTATGAGTCACGTGCGCTCTAAGACACTTTACTCTGGACTGTCGTTTTTGCTAGCTCCGTAAACGCTATTTAGAAAATCTAGTGTTGTGTTAAAAAACTTAGTGATTACATCTGCAAGGGGTGCTAATGGTAAGGTGAGCTATAGTAGTGCAATGTTGTTCCGGGGGGGAAGGGGCACTCAACAAAGTCTTATACGGGGAGTCTCCGCCCCGACGCCAAGCCCTTACCGCCTTTTATGTACCAGGAAGTTTTCTTGTGTTTTTCAAAGCTATAACATGCTTCTGCAGGGCTAAAAAAAATTTCCGGAGAGTCTCCGGTCACGTATCGTTTCTGGTCAAATTTATAAGATAAATAACTCTTAAAACATTAAGGGCTCATGAACCAAAACTTGCGTTATATATTTCCAGCCTGTGAAATTCAGGTAGAAATCTTACCAAATACAAGGCGATTAAACATAATTAAACCTTATCTCGGCTTAATTGCCACAAACTCCAACACAATGAGCGAACAACGTTCCAAAACTACCAGGCGTAAATTATGTTGTGGAAAACTGGGCACTAGTCATGATAAAAGGGCTTTGCCATAGGCTCATTTCTCGAGCGTCTTGTTGTTAAAATAGCAAATGATTACCTCTGTTAAAAAAAAACATTAAACACACTCGTCAAATCAGCGCAAAATCGATCGATTTCTAGTGAAATTTGGCTAGAAGCCTCAGCCGTTTTGTACCTATTGTTTTTTGGCGAAGTTAGCCCCAAAAGTTTCCGCGAATTTCCCGCGAAATTGGCCGATTGGAAATCCCGCGAAATTTGACTTTTTTTCTCCACGACCTAATAGAAGCTCTGAAAAAAGTCGTTGCTTAGCTAATGAAAATAACAACATTTTAAAGCATTTCACCTAGGATTTCAGATTAAAGTTCTGCAATACACATCTACTCTCTTCATACTGATAACACTGACTGAAACAACTGAACAGTGGGGAATTTTAATTTATTTCATTTTCAATACGATCGAATGTGACCGTAAAAAACCAATGAATGTGACAGCAACAAACCAATGAGTGGTGCCGGGTCTCCCAGTTGTAGACCTGGATCACTACAATTAACCTTGTAGAAAAATATAAAACGGAAAACTGATCCTTACGGCAATCAAGGCGATGAAGAAGTAAACAAAAGGATTGTTTCATCCTTTTGCTTACTTCTTCATCGCCTTGATTGCCGTAAGGATCAGTTTGCCGTTTTATATTCTTCAAACATTGTTCGTTGACTGGCCGTTATTTTGAGCCCTGCTTCTGTCTTTTACAGACAGAAATGACAGATTTCCCAACCCTTTCATTACTTCAACTAGTAAATCCCTACCCTTTCACTGAACTGAACTGAAGTGTGCCAAAGGTCATTCGGTGGGAGCCTCCACCTGCGTATAGGCAATTATAGAGAGTACGCCCCCCCGGATGATGTTAGTGTTATTAATGCTAAAAGAAAGCGAAGTTGTCTGCTAGGTTTTTTGTGATATCACCTCGTCTTATCTCAGTTTTTTACGATATTAAACGGTTTTTGTGAACTTACTGCTGGCGCTCTGGCATTGCTTTTGTTGCAATCACAAAATATACTTCAGGGAAATGTGGCACAAGGGAGAAGTTTTTGCTGCAGTTTTCACTTGATTGAGGATGATCATGGCTTAAAAATGCGCGACTTTCACGTCAAATAATTGACACAAGTAAAAGTAGGCGAACAATAGCTTGTGTTTTTGTTGATTCAGGCATCTAAAGACCATTAAATTCCGAAAATGCACCCTCTCGCAGGCGCGTATCAACACCGTTTTACGAAAATCGGTCAAATTTTTCATAAATAAATATATTTTAGTAAAGAAAACTTTCCAAGTAAAAAGTCTGGCCAATATCCTGTCTGAATGACACAGAAACCTAGTAAAAGGGACTTGAAGGTGTTAAAATCCAAAACAATTTGCCAGGAAAATGCTTCTGGAACCACCTAGAACCTTGCGCCTTCGGTGCTCATCTAGGAAATCGGTCAATATTTATCCTAGATCTTCGCCTGTTTCGAATGTTAGGGCTTTCATGTTTGTCTTCGATTATATACTGACTCCTCTTGTGAAATTGAAAATGAAACTCATTTTCTGTTATATTGACATGGTAAAAGCCTTCGGGGGGGAGGGAAGGTACTCCCTATAATGGCCTATACAGGGAGGTTCCGCCCGAAAGGGATACCTTTTTCAGGGGGGTTGCAGCTATATAAAAAGGTAGGGATTTAATCGTTGAAGTATGTGATAGGGTAGGGAAATTTGTCATTTGGGTCTGTGAAAGGGCTTAAAGGGCCGAACAGATGAATCTTTTGGCTTTATAAAGTCGGGAAAACGTTCTATATTTGTGATTAATTCCTATTTAAAAGACAGTGCATTTACAGCATTTAAAAGGGATGCAAAGTTCTAAACGAGGTATATGAAAGGGGTACTATCTGTAAATAGAAGGTATACGAAAGGGGTACCTTTTTCGTCAAAAATGGTATATAAAAGGGTAAGGCGTTGGACCTTGGGGAGAAGCAAATTCATTTTAATTCTTCTTGTCTACAATTTGATTATTGGACTTTCTGAAAACAATAGAGAAAATTAACATAGAAAGTACTTTTGAAGGAAAGGAAAAGAAACCTGGGTTGAAATTTAACGCTGGGTAAGCGCTAATCGGCCTTCGAACAACTGGGCCATCGATCAATAAATGTAGACAATTACCTGTGGGTAATTGAAGAAAACACAATTTGCAAATTAGAACTTTGCTGGAACATATCTTCCCTGCTAGCAGAGGCCTAAAAACATATCAGATTTCTACTTTTACTTCGTACACAAAAGAGTAAATTTATAGTTGTTTTCCTTTACTTCAAGGATTTTTAAAATGTTTTTTCCAATTATTGTTTGCGCCTTGGAGGTCTCTTTCTTCCGGCATGTAAATGTTAAAAAAGATTCTTGAAGTTGATTATCTTAAAAGATAGTAAACAAAAACGTTTGAGGGAGACCCTTTGCGGTGTGGGTGGTACTGTCACTTTCCTCGCTCCAGTAGTGCTGTTGCTCATTGCTCATTCGTTCGTTCGATTGTCGCTTGCTCGTTCATTTGTTGTTTCTAATTGACTTGAAAAATGACATTTCTCTTTTTCTCGACACCTATCATATTACAGGAAATTAACGCTCCGTGAAATTAAAGTATTGGAAACTAACGCTACTTAAAAGGTGATGTTACAGGGAGCGATTCGCAACGACGATTTTTAGCGCAACACAGCGTTGTAATATTGGAACAATAGGGCCATTTATACGAGGATAAATAAGACGCGTCTTACATAAGACGCGAACTGTACCATTTATACGAGCATGTCTTACTTCTGTTCTTGACTGGTTTTCATGTGAATGTTGCCCGTAGCAACGGCAATCCAACGTGGCACCCCCAAAAATTAACGCATGCGTACTATGCGTTCGCGTCTTATGTAAGACGTGAAGGTCATTTATACGAAGTTTTTCTCGTCTTAGCTAAGACGCGTCTTACCTAAGAACAGGTATTGAGGGCTGTTCTAAAATAAGACGCGTCTTAGCTAAGTCGCGTCTTATTTTAGACGAAATGTGCCGTTCGTTTATACGGAGAGTTCGTGTCTTATTTAAGACGCGTCTTATTTTTCCTCGTATAAATGGCCCTAATGTTGCAACCATTCGAAACAATGTCGCAACAATGATACAATGCTGTGTTGCGCTAAAAAATCGTTGTTGCGAATCGTCTCGTGTATGACTTCACTTTAATGAAAAACGACTTTCTTATAAAGGAGATAAACGTGAAAGAGACGGCAACATTTAAAAAAGAAGAAAATTAACGGGACTTTTACAAAGAGACAGAAATTGTTGAGAAAACTAGAACAACGTTAAACGTACAATCCGAAATAAAACCATTCGTGGTACGTTCCCTAAGCGTACAATGGGGGTCAAGCGAAGAAATCTGGCCACATCGTGGGTTCTTCATAGTATCACTGGTACTAGCGGATCTCCACCCTCGATAAAACACTCCTCGGTCTCTGTTAGGTGTAAAGAACGTCAAAAGTGTATCGAGAATTTTGGGCCAAAATTAATAGTAATAAGGTTAGTATAGCTCTAGATATAGCAGTTAGATATAGCTCTTTCACATATAAGAGAACTCTGGCGCGACTTAGATGATACCACAATTGTGGGATCATTTGGGGTTCGTTTATAGCTTTACCTCCTCCTGTATATAGTTCTCTGCATTGTGGGACTCGTTACTTTATAGCAGTCCTTGCACTACTACTCGCTCAGGTGCCCCGTTAGGCGGGGACGCTTCCAGGGGGCCAGGGGCCCGTTTCTCGAAAGTCCCGGTAACTTTTCGGGCCCGAAATCAGATATTCAAATCGAAATATAAAGAATAAGAGCGCGTGTCCTGGCTAGCAAACTACTCCATTTTGTTTCATTAGCTGACAGTTTTATCACGTTAGATGCAAAACTATTGAAACCTCTATCTTGCATGAAAACAACAACAGCTCTGCGGGCCCGTTAATTATCGGGACGTTCGAGAAACGGGCGCCAGGTTCGATCCCTGGGCGATTTTGGCGTACTGGTGTACCCTTCTTCAGGCGTTGCTCGGCAGAGCCATTGCACTCCGGCTCTGTTAAGTATCGATGTCGTTCGGCCATAGCACTGACCATTGCACTACTGGGTCCGTGGCCGGGGGCGCCTGAAAAAAAAAAGAAAAAAAATTCGCGGGGAGGGTAACTGCATAATTGACTCGCGTATGGCCGTCTCCTTTCCAGGTTTCGAATACCGATTGTGCTTCAAGGACATGGCAAATGGCACGTGCAAATATGAATCCTTCGTAGGAGAGTGGGAATTCAAGAGAGATGAGGATTGTTGCAATACTGACGGAGCGGCGTACTACGTTAATGTGACTGAAGACGACAGAATAATTTTCCATTTTTTGAAATTGCGGCAGACGCCTTGTGTTCCCTGTAAAAAGGCTGGTAAGTTGTTATTATCCGCGATCACTTTTTAAGAAGCAAGGTCTTAAACTCTGCGATCAAGCACTATGAGCAATCATATTCGACTCTTTCTTGAAGCAAGTTCACAAGCTGGATAAAGGTAGCTCGAACAGCAGCACAACATTGCATGGAGGGGATGGGGAGGAAAAGATATATTCCTCCCTTTTTGAAGTTAGTAAAACGTAAAAAAGCCCAATTTAGGGCAAAGTGTCTCAACTCATCTTGTCTCCGATCGCAGGTTCGTGTGATTAACATCCTGCATAGATTTAAATGAATACAAATAGCCGGATATCATTGTACTGAGTTTCTTTTCTAATCAGCTACCAACATAAAATTTTAATTATCTAGAAGTTTATAAATGCGTTTGCACTAATCAGAATGTTGTTGTTATCAATAAGCGCTTTATTGTGTCACTATATGCATGAACTTGCAAAGTCCACGAGGGATTTATCTGCTGACTGGCTTAGTATTGGAAACAGATTCCTGGGTGCTTTTCCTGAAGAGTGTAAATTTAAATTTGGCCTGTGGATGTGCGGCGTATGTAGGATAAAGAAAGCTCACGAAGATGCGGAGTTAATGCGATAGGAAACTTGGGTTTAAACGCGCGCCGGAAAGGAAGGGTTATGCCCCTTTGAACTATGGGCCTAAATGTTCGCAAGATGATTAGCGCGAACTCACCCTGACAACTAATACGCCCTTATAGTTCTAGTTACCAAGGAGTACCGCTAGCCAAGCTTCCAAAATCTCGGAGCCTTTATTATGGCAAGTTTAAAGTTAATTGATTCAGAGGTTTTTTCACGCAACAGGACGGGAGAGGAAAGAAGACGGCAAACTTTGTGTGACATGCGTGACAACAATTTTGTTTGAAAAACGTTTTCGCCGAACTTCACCCGCCTTTAATAGTCTTTTTGTAAAAAACCAGAAAACATTTTAAGTGACGATCAACACAAAACACATAAGTAATAGCCCTGTCACGTCTGTCGCACACAAGCGTTTTGCAATCCTCTACTTTCTGCCGTCCTGTTCCGTAAACTCACAAATAAGGAAACTACCTCGGCTTTGACCGGCAGTTGTGGTAAAGGTTCATTGGTTCATATTAGGTCAGACAGTGAATTCAACTTTCATAGCTCCGCCCAGCTGTGATACCACGAAATGCAGACATGGAAAAGTCTGTAAGATCAGATACGGCAGGCCAAAATGCCTCTGTCCAAGCTGCCATACTCAAGGGTTAAGAAGACATCAACCAGTTTGCGGCACAGATGGAAAGACATACAAAAACGAGTGTGAATTCAGAAGAATGACGTGCAAAAATGGAGGGTTGTCCAATGTTGAAATAGATTATGAAGGCAGCTGTCAAAGTAAGTGCAATTGTTTTTTGACTGAATAAAAGAAGTTTATTCTTCTCAAAGCGAGGTCGTGGGCCTCGTGAAGCAGAGGTTTATAATTTAGTTGTGCGTGGATTGTAGCGGCTTGCAACCTCGAGTGGCCCATACATATTGCTATGAATATAAATTAATTACAGAATAAATGTTTTAAAAGAAAATATTAACTAGTCGGGTGTGATAACCACTACACCATCAATGCAACCACGCTGACATAGCAGCCGCCGTAGAGGTAATTAGGGAGCTTAAGCTACAACGACGACGACGGCAACGAAAACGTCACGTAAAAAGTGAATTCAAGCTTGTTTATCGTGCTTATTCCATCTCTTCTAATTCGTCAAATGTTGGCAAATTTATTTGGAATTGAATTTTAAAGGATTTTCTCAAAGTTTAGGAAAAGAAAAAGAAAGTTGTTTTCTTGTGTTCCTGTCCTCGACAAAACGAGATATTAGGCACTTTTACGTTGTGGTCGTGCAACGACGACAATGAAATATAAACCTATTGCTTTTTTTGCCGTTCTCGTTGCCGTCGCCGTCGTCGTAGCCTCCCCACAGTCGTCCTGTGGGGTTTGTTCGTCACGCTTTAATTTCTCCCCCACGTGGGGGAGAAATGAATGCGTGACGAACAAACCCCACAGGACGACTGCGGGGAGGCTACCATCGTCGTTGCTTAAGCTCCCAGTGATGCAGTTTAGGCGTGGGTCTCCTCGTGGTGGGTCTCTCGGCAAATTCTCTTTCAAAGGTGCTAGGGTAGACAAAGCTCGTCCATTTGCAAGTGAACTAAGGATCCCTATTAAAGACCATAAACGTGTGTGGACAAGTCATCTTATAGATTTGAAGAACAACTTGGTCAACAAGCTGGTGCAAAATAGTGCTATTTTCTAAACAAGAAAATCTCTTTTTACTTATACTTTATGTTGATCCTCCCTTCTGTGACTTACGGAATCACCATCTTGGAAAATTGCAAAAACTGTGACCACATTAAATCCCTGCAAGCGTTGTTAAATTTGCCATGAGACGTACTGTCATGGAAGTCAGTCATGGAAGTTACTCAGTGGGGCTCGATTCATGAAATGTCGAAATTCTAAAAATCTTGCTTAATTATATTACAGCATAGCCAGCGACAACACCCACTGTTTGATTTCAGATTTCGCTGTGTGGAGGAAGAGTGCGTAATAACCTTTCTAAGAGAGCATAATTCGGGGAGATGAATGGTCCATTAAAATTTTTAACTGCTCCAAAATTTTACCTTTGCTCGATTTGCTCGCAAAATTTAAACGAGTGCTCGCTTGCTCGTGCTCCCCAAATTTTTTCGTTGCTCGCGAGCAAGCAAATTTTTTATTTCTACTCGTGCTCGCAAAAAGATCGCAGTGCTCGGCATGCTCGCGAATGATCCCAAAGACCATTCGTCACCCCTATAATTTAAAGGCTGTCGTTCCCCGATTTCCACATGTTCTATGAAACAATCTATGCGTAATAGAGGTGGAACTTCGTTTCCGATTATTTCAATGACTCTTGCGATTTTAAACAATTTTCCAGTAAAGCAAAAATGGATTGATTATTTAAATTATCGAAACAGTTCCTGGATTAGAAAAATTACTTTAATGATTATGGGTTCCTCGAGGAATAAATTCACGCTTTTTTACCAAAACTCGGTAACAGATGCTTTTGTTGGTTTCCGTCCGCCATGTTGGTGCCCATCCAGGTGGGCACCAGCATAGCGTCTCCATACAAATCACTATAAATTTGGGTAAAACATTTCTTCGGATATCTTGTATACGGAATGTTCTTCTGGCCTGAATCTTGGCGAGGAACTTGGTATATTTATCTCCTTTCATTTCCTAGATTCCGGACTTTATCTATTGAACGGTTTTGATTTCTATTTTGATCTTTTTTGAAAGGTGTGACACTGAAAACCAGAGATAAACGTACGGAAAGTTGATGAAAGATGAATGTCATTAACTTATAAAATATATAGGCCCCAAGATAGAGCCTTGTGGAGGTTGTTGCTGGTTAGAGAAGCCATCAACCTTCATATCTAAAGTTCAAATCTGATATATTTCGTATACATCCTTCACAAAAATATCTTAGTTTGACATTGGCCAAACAGCCAAGTGGTTGGAGGTCTGTGACAGATATTAACAATTCACTCTTTTTTAGCCGGATGCGACAATGTTGTTTGTCGTAAAAACCGCACTTGCGTGGTAGACGTGTACAATGTACCAAGCTGTGTGTCATGTGAGACGCTTTACAAATGTAAATCAAATTTTACGAGGGACGATCCCACATGCGGAGCAGACGGCGTTCAGTATCAAAACGAAGATCACTTAAGACTGGAATCTTGCAAACAAGGAAAAACGATCGGTGTGGCCTACAAAGGCAATTGTGTCGGTGAGTAGTCGTCATTCTCTGTTGCTTAGAAGTAACATTTAAAATTCCATTTTTTCGATCACTGATTCGACAGTTTGTGTTATCTTAATAAAATACTTTTAGAAAGTCGATCTTTTTTTATGAAAAAAAAAGCTAAAACTTTTCTTTGCATCAATTGAATTAAAAAAAATAATGGCACAGTTTTGTTAGCTAAGACCTTTATAGGCCTGAAAATGTTTTTTGTCGTCTGTTGCTGCGGATTGGAAGGTGGACATGGATTGAAACTTGAAAAAACTGGGCCAACATATTTAAGTTTTTATGCTATCTCCGCAAAAATCACCAAAAACATTATTATGGTTAGTGGCCCCTGATGAAATATGTCTGATGTCTTGTTCATAACTCTACAGAAGCATTCTGTGAATGCGTCAGGCACTAAGTAATGACTTAGCAAAGAATTGATCAAAAACAGCAATATCTTCCTGACATAGGCTCTTGTAATCTATTTTGAGTCCGTCCTTTTTTCCCTTAAGACAATAGTTAACACTCAGCTATCATAGATATTTGTTTTAGTTTTTTTGGGCTTTCGAAAATACTTCGTAGTCAAGAATTTAATAGAAAAATGATAGCTATAGTAATGTATGCGGTCATCTTATACGTTAAAAATACCAACTGTAATTGTAGAATCTGGCTCATTACTACTCATTTTATTAATCAGGATTACTTAGTACATTAGGAAAACGTTGCTGGTGTTTTAACCTGACAGTGATGAAAAGTGTTTTGTAGATTCAAGACGACGACCACGACACGAAGCCATTGATATTCGAATAGATGGATTATTTATCATTACACTGATTTTCTGTCCCCTTCTTCGATTAGAAAATGCGACGTGCCAAAAAATTAGCTGCCCCAAGGAAGACCTACAAAGGGACATCAGAGGAAATATTTACTCCGTCAAACGACACTGTGTATACGACAATAACAAGAAACCGCGGTGTATCTCTTGCACTTGCAAAGAATCCTTCCCAGGATCAGTAAAACCCAGTTCAGAACTGTGCGGCACAGATAACATGACGTACCCAAGCTACTGCGCTTTGAAAGAGAAAATGTGCTCGGGAAATACGTTTATTGACATTCAATACCGAGGGCGTTGCAGAGGTAATAACTAGTGCTGAGCTTACTCAACAGGACGGCAGAAAGACTAAGAAGACGTCAAATTAAAACGTTTGTGTGAGACAAACGGGTCAGGCCTATTACTTGACTGTTTTGTCGTGATCTTCTCTTAACATTGGTGTTTTTCTGGTCTTTTGCGAAGGGATCTGTTTAAAGGAAAGTGAAGTTTGGCGTAAATTTTTCCAAACGGAATTGTTTTCATGTTTGTCACACAAGGCTTGTCGTCTTCTTTCCCTTCCCGTCCTGATGCCTTCAATAATTAGCATGTCATTGAATGAGGCTGAGTATGTTCTGAAGAAGGGTGTTACACCCTCCTAGATCAGCATAATTCTTCAGATTATACGAAAGTCGAATCCGACAGTTATTATATTATTCATTCAAAATAATTTTTACTTTTAAAACGTGCTAACCTCGGTCGGTGTTGAAGTTCCCGTCTTCCTGAGAAACTCTTCAAATAGCAGTTGTCATCCGTTGCCAGTCCCCAGAACCTCAGTCTCGGTTGCCGTGCCTGTTTCTAGCGATAGCTTTCACTTTTGACATCATTTTACCAGATCTCGAAAACATCTTTCAAATTTGGTTAACGCCAGCTCGTTATGATGAATTAGACAGGGATTTGAGCTAATCACAGTAATAATAGCGAAGATAATCACCAACCATACCCATTTATGGGTGCACTTTTTAATGCACTTTTTAATTCCCGGCAGTTCTGAATTTCTGATCTATGCTCAAAAATCATCCAGAGACCTTACAACCGAGGTCCGCCTTTTTAGTATGGAATCGAGGGCCAGGAAAAGCAGGGCACGAGTCTGGCCAAATTGGCGCCCAAGTTAACACGGGCCTCACTCGTCATTAACACTAGTCGCAAATTTGCAACGTCTGAATATTACCACTACACCTGGACTCAAATCACTGTCTAAAAAGCGGCCTTGGCAAAAGGTCTCCGATTCAGCGTCTGCGTTCTACTGATATAGCCAAGCAGCGTTAGTCAGCATTTGCTTACTAGGTTTCTAGGCTTGTCGCTGGCATGTAATTTAATGAACTTGCTCCCATGACCCACCGCGTGCTATGATCACCATCAGTTTTATATGTCTGATGGTGTCCGCAGTGGTGAAAATGAAGCAAATGAAGCAAATGATGCTATCGCAGGACTCTTGCTTGAGGGGTCCTATTCTCTGGCTATAGTGTAAGACATCTCTTATCACTTCCGAATTAACGTACCAGTAAATGGTTCTTGTCCTTAATCAACCTCTGAGACTCCGGAGTATAAAAGATCGAGGACATTTACGGAATAATGGTAGACACATTGGGCAGCGGATCATACGTAAACATGCCAGTTCTAGGAGAATTTCAATTTCCTTCTTCTGATTGTCTGGCCAAGCAAAAGAAAAGTGATTCAAATGCTTTTGGAAATAATTCTTTAATGATAAATTCCTTCTTTCCGTTTTTTTTACAAAATCTAGCAACGATTTTTCCATTAAGTATCCCATTCCAATTCATTTTCCATGGATCTTGGCAGTAATCAGCTTCTGATCGTGAAAAATGTTCATAAAACGTTGATAACTTAATCTTCCCCCGGTAGAAATGATGACGATGATAAGAACACTGAATGATAATGATGTCTCTTTGAATACGTAATTATATTATCTGTGGAGCGTATTTGGCTCATACCAAACTTTGTACCAATTCCACGGTTTTCCATATTATTTTATTCTTCTATTCGCGCCCGCCCGCACTCTAATCTTTTGGTTCAATAGACCTCATTCACCATAGCCGCCATATTTACCCGCGCCTCAGGATTGATGGGATAAAAGCAGTGTCACGTGGCATGTCAGGGGGAAAACAAGCGATAACATTTGCCAGTATGAGATATCGCGGTCCAGTTTGTTTATTCCCTCAAAACGAGACTAGACGATTTTAGTCTTGGAAAATGTATAGTTCGAGTTTCGAGAAGTCTTAAGTCATTATTTTGCAAGGTAACTAATCTAGCTTAATCTTAAATATGGAAGCATTCTTAATGAGAAGATCAGAAACACTCTCTTCAATAATTCCGTTGGTAGCTCACAGCTCACTTAGCTTCGAGAGGGCTTCTTGATAAGGTTCACTCGAAAGAGTTTATTAGTAAACTGGTCTCGTAAAGTCAATAACTGAGTGAACTGAACCGTTCGCTCGCCGTCTTTCACGGTAGGACTGGAGACGTGCGCATTTAGTATAAAGATCTCCGAATAAGAAATGACACAATTCATCCTCGCCATCGCTGAGTTTTATATAGCGAATACAGATGGCTTTGCTCACCTATTTGCGCATTTTCTTATATCTTGCCCACGCAATTTTGCCGCCATAGGGCGATTTGTGCCAGAAGAAAAAACACCGTTCCCATTTTATAGTTCGGGTGTTTCCATGGAAACGCCCAAGCAACAATGATTACTTCCACCCATAATTTGCCATTATTGTTTTAAAGGTAATAAGGTCTTCACTTTCTGTTATCTACTGAATAAACAAAATCGACCGCGACAGATGTTGTCGCTTGTTTGCCCCCTGAGAAAGCACGTGACACTGATTTTATCCCATAAGTCCAAGCGCGTTCAAAGATGGTGTTTATCGTGAATAATTAGTACGGACTGAAAAACGAGGCTAATAAGACGTGTATTAGTATTATGGCTCCTGTTTGGGGGACCGGAAACAGGTGCAGAACAAGCGTTTTACAGTCATCTGACAGGCTTCAGAAAATGAAAGTTTTAATTGGCTCACGGAAACAATAGCACATTATAAAGGCTTTCCATTGAAAGTAAAATCAAAATGCTAACGCGCTACATTGAAATAGTTTATTCGGTCAAAACTAAGAGCAATGTGAGTATTTTCTCTCCAATATGAGGCTGGACCCTTTTGAAAACTGAACATTGCGTCTGGCTCGAAGTCACTTCTGTCTTTCTTTCGTCAGTCTTTGAAAATAAATACAAATGGCAAAGAAGCTTGTCAAGATGATCAGGTGCAGGTTTGTTTGTTATCACACTGTCGAAGGAATCGCTCTTAGGCAAAACGTCTCGCATTCTCTGCCAGTCGATTGTTTCCTCTTCTTAACTGTGTACTGCGATAAATTTTTCAAACAGTTAATAGAATCCTCTTCTTCGATAAGCCTACGATTCAGTTTCTTCACGCCTTTGTTCGCAAAGTAACACAGGTAAAATGTTGAAGGGCAAAGCCAACATCTAAGTCCTGAAGGTTGACAGGCGTCTTACAACTTTATTTTGACCTTTTTTTTTTTCGAGAAAAAGAGATTTAGGGCTGCGAAATGAGCATTTGCTTTTGAGAGTTTGGTCGGTATAGCAAGTTACGAACCACAAATTGACCAATTGCATGGCGAAAACAGACTTAGCCATATAATAAGGTCTGGTAAAATCCAACTGGTGGTCTATTATCAATGGTGCGTTCTGATTGGTTGAGCTACTACTAGGCTATATGTTATAGCCTACTAGTAGCGGAAAGCGCTGACTTGTTGGTGGCAAAAAGGGATTTTCTAACCTGCTAAAGTTGTTTTTTATCGATATTTTTGACCAAATAGTTGGATTTTACTAAAACAATTATTCCTCTCGCCCTCATGGCCTCTAAGTCAATAGCCCATTCGGGCTCGAGGAATAACTGCTAATTATCTACCTAATACCTGAGAAGGGAAAGTGGGAGCCGGGGTAAACCAGACGCGCCATAACATGAACAGCCCGCGAAGTTAAATTAAGGGAAGATGAAAGAGATTGCTGGCAATGCTGGCTTTATAATTTGTACTTTTAACTCACCGCTTGCACCTCTTTGATTTTTTTAGACTCTGACAGAATAAATGACGATCCTGCTAGACGACCCCTCATAACTACCCCGAAGCCGTGCAAATATGAAGAGCTGGATAATTATTATATCACGCGAAGAGAACTTGCGTCAGTTTTGAAGAGACACTTTGGGCTCGAGGTCAGGAAAAAGCCTCTAGGCGATAAAGTAATCGTTATGGAGCGTTTGATCCATTTCTTGCAACGGAAGTGGTCGAAGATTACCGTTAAAACAGGTGATCAGTCATAGAAAAACATGCTAGGCAGCCAGTTAGGGACGTATTTCTGCTGAACAGTCATCCGAGATGGGGTAGATTTAACGCAGAACAAGAATTCATGAAACCAAACCGATGTTATTACATCTTGAAACATTCATTAGTTATCAGTCATGAATCCTTTAACACAGGTTATATTTGTAATAATTTATATACGTATATGGCATTATGTAGTAAAAAAAATATATACTTAATTTTGTCCTGATAACACTCCTCTTGTTGATACCAGGTTAAAGATCATGATCTGGAAAAGGTAAAACAAGACCTTATTTCGGGGTCAAATAAAAATATGGTTTGTGTAAACTATTCAAGTTAATTTTCTACACTAACTCTAACCGGTGCCTAAGCCTTGTATATTAATCAGAGATGAACGAGCTTTCGTTCAGTAATTTAAAACTATATTTTTGTATCCCAATTCTATTACAGGTTACGTAAACATCATAACTCATTGACACAACACAATTACCTAGTTAACGCTAAGAAATACGGTTTATACTTCTGTTAGTATATATGATTTTTAAATTACTTGATTTACACTTTAGCACTTTTGAGGATGTAAATTTAATAACAAGTCATTGTAAACATATAATTCTTTTTGCAGTAAAAAGCGTAACACTTACTGCATCAACGAGAAAATTATTAAATAAATGAAATTATTATTCGTTGCAAATTTTTCTTCCTTTTCATTGGCCGAGAGCTCACCACATGATCTACAAATAAGAGCCTACAAAAAATGGTCTGCTCACGCGCACTGTCATCCAAATTTGTGTGGCTGCAAATAATATTCTGCTTATGCGTAAATGAAACCACGCTTTTCTCCTTGTTGTGATCGCTTTTGAGTGAAAATGGCAGATTGTTTCTCTTCCCGAAGATATTCCTGAAAAAGACAAACTCGGTGATCGAATGATAAAACAGTTACCTAACTCGATTATCGCAAAATATCGTGATTTTTCAGTGTCTCGCAGATCAATTATTTGCTTCAGCCACTGACAAGTCACGATATTTTCCTCAAACTCGTCCAAAAATTGTTAATTATTACAAACTGCACTCGCTGTCAGTCTCCTCATTGGCTAATAAGTGCCTACGTTTACAGGCGATTTGCACGATGACGTGGTTTGACTACTACGACCAGAATCCTTCAGGGTTTTCCATTTTGGTGTAGATTAGGGCTCCCTCGTAATCCTTGCTGGGATTACCAAATTTAAATATGAAAGGAAAAACGAAAAGGATTCTGGTCGTAGTAGTAAAATGACGCCAAGCCCCAGCCGTCAATCTCTCCTTGCTCTTCGTCACTAGGGACTAATTCCATACTAATGACGTAAATCAATGTTTACATAATAAATCCGATAGTCATGGAGTTCCAAATGTAAATTTGTTCGATTTTATGTTTCTCCTGATCGATTATGGCAACGTTTTGTGTTCTTCTGCGAACAAGCTCCAGCAAAACTCAAATGCTTCTTCTGGAGAAGAATCTGTTCCACGAATATTGAATTTTTTGTAGTAGATTCATCCCGTTTACATTAGACCTTTGGGACCGTTTGTCTTATGTCTGTCTTTCGTAAACAATAGCTAAAACGTTGACCAATCAGAGCTCCTGACCACATTTTTATGTCATCAGTATGGAATTTCTGTCGCTAAAGGCGCAGACGTCCTCCTGGAAAACAAAAAACAATAGACCTTATTCACGATACCCGCAATCTTTGCACGCGCTTAAGGACTGATGGGATAAAAAACAATGTCACGTAGTTTCTCAGGGGGCAAACAAGTGAAAAAAAATTGCCAATGTGAGAAATTGCTGTTGAGTTTGTCTATTCTAGACAACAGGAAACGAAGACCTTCCCATCTAAAAGACCATAATGTCAAAATATGGATGGAAGTGAGCATTGTTACTTTTTTGTATGCAGTAGCGACCGTAGATGTCCTCATGGCAAACAGTAATGACGTAAATCTTGCCAAAACTCGATATGCACATTTTGTCGTCTCGTTTTGATAGAATAAACAAACTCGACCGGGATTACTCGTATTGGCAAAAATACTCCTGAAATACCACGTGACATAGCCTTTATCCCATCGATCCTAGAGCGTGTGCAGAGTAGGCGGGTATCGTGAATAAGGTCTATTATCTCACAAAAAAGGAGGGGCATGGACACCTCAGGACAACCTAGGTACGCCCCTATCAATTTATTTCGTTGGATATGACTTAAAATGAAGAGGAATGAAGTTTAATTTTAAAAGGATAAACCAGTGAGCAGCACCTCTGCGAACTTCTTAAGTTGTAAAAAAGCTTTTATTTTCTCCTACGCGTTTCGTGTGACTAGCGCACACTTCATCAGGGAGTTTTACAATACAACTAAGCGTAGCTAAAACTGTGGGCCCCAAAACATTACAAACATGTCCCACCTTGCAAATATTTTTCCGCCTGTTTTCTAGACCTATAACCACGAGGTTTACAGTTCCTATACGCAAATCCGTAGGTGTGTTGTGTTTTTAGGTATATATACAGGTACGCTTAGTTGTATTGTAAAACTCCCTGATGAAGTGTGCGCTAGTCACACGAAACGCGTGGGAGAAAATAAAAGTTTTTTACAACTTAAGAAGTTCGCAGAGGTGCTGCTGACTGGTTTATCCTTTTTAAATAACAGGCAACCGGCCGATTTTTGAGCCATCTTTTGATGGCTCGTATTTCTAGGTAGTGGACAATAGACGATAGAAAATATTTCATTTGAGGTCTTATACCAGCTGGTACATCAACCGTTTTCTAAATAATTTAAAATTACAATATATGCCAAGCTATTTTTTTACACTAAACATAATAAATTATTATTACAAATAGAGATAATTACATACACACAGACATAAATTTTGATCTACTTTTTTTCTTCTTTTTCTTTTCTTATTTTGAAGCTTTCGAAAACATGCCTTGTTATTAATTTTTGGGTTTCAGGCTTCTCGCTAGGGGATTAGTAATTTTATTAAAAACATGAATGTTTTATTTGGTGACATTTTTTTCACTCTTATTATTAAATGCTCATTTTTCAAGTTATCGAATAGAACTTTTCTCAGTTTATCCTGGTAAGCGGACATACATGCACGTACAGTTAATTAACAATTAGTCGCCTCAGGCGACGTGAATATCGGCGAATAGTCACCGAGACGAAGTCGACTATTCGCCAATATTCACGTCGCCTGAGGCGACTAATTGTTTTAGTATAATTACATTGATGATTATTCGAGAAAATAAAATTATTGATCAATTTCCGACCCCGAAACATAAAAAAATCTGGCTGCCATTTTGAAAACCGCTAGCCTTCAATGCTATAATCACCGCGCGGTGATTATAGCGGGATAAAGCGAAGCTCCTAGCCAATCACAGCGCTCTATTTTCGATAATCATCAATGTAATTATACTAAGACCTAATAAAAAACCTGAAGAAGGAATATGTCCAATTTATAAACTAGAAATGAAGGACGAATATCTCTTTTTAGTATAATTACATTGATGATTATCGAAAATAGAGCGCTGTGATTGGCTAGGAGCTTCGCTTTATCCCGCTATAATCACGTGACCGTACACCGCCCGCCCGTCCGTCCGCACCACAGGGTAACCACTAACCAGTGTTCAATCCTAACACTTTCTACCTAGTTTGGGAGCACAGGAAGACTGATATTGCACACATATATTGCACATCAATGTTCTGATCAATTGACAGCTGTCAAAACAGGGTTTCCGCTGACCAGTATCACTGACCGTATCGCGGGCTCAGGTGTCGACCCATCGAGGTCGAGTATCTTTTTGAAGTTATCCGCTGACAAGTTACTAGTTTTCAAATGATCGCAGGCTCGAGTTTAATTTTTTTTAATTCATATGAAATACGTTGTTTTTTATGTGCCGCACAATTAAAATTTTGATTTCAAACTGACCTCGGAAGCTAAAATTCAGCAAGTTTTTACAAGCATGGAATACATGCTAGTTGCTTTTTGACTTTTCTCACCAAGGTCACGCGTTGGTCACGCTCTTCGTCCAATTTTTATGCTGTGATTGGTCAAAATTTGACAGGTGAGTTCATGCGGAAAATTTATGCAGCATCTTAAAACCTGTTTACTTTAACAGCTGAAGCTGACAGATTTTTGTGTCAACTTGTGATGTTTTTAACTGTCTTTTTCCACTGAATGTACAAAATGAAATTCAGCTGCTATCAAGAGTCTTCTGTTATTCATGGCTAGTTTGTTTATTGGGTTTTTGGTTGAGAAATACGTCGCTTGTTAAAGTCGGAAATCCGATTTCGGATGGAATCGTTTTCCTTTTTCACCTTGCTTGATGCGTGAGACGGTTGAAAAGTCTGAAGCAATTCTGGCCTTACTTGATAGTTTTCAGTGCATCTCGAATGGTAAACCTGAGTAATTATTGTATTTGACGTTTGTTCTTTATATCTAATTTAATGAAGTCGAGCGTAGTTTATGCGGCTATTTAGTTTATGCACGTTTTGAGACAATGATCTGACCGAGTATCAGGTTTGATTATAAGCTTATTAAACTTTAAAAAGCCTTTAGTCATTTTCTTACTGCGAATAAAAGGAAAACGTTCCAAAGAATATTTCGTTATAATTCTGGCTGTAAAAGAAAGTTTGAGCGATTTTTTTGCGTCGAGTTCATCTTTGAAAAAGCAAACACCGGGAAGCCGGCTTACAAAATAAAAAACATAAACAAGGATTTTCTAGGACACTTTAATACTTGTCTTCGTGAATAAAAATTGTTGTCTCTGTATATGTTTCCCCGAATTATTGTCCTTTTATTGATTGTTGGTAGTCTCTTAAATTCTTTATTATGTTGAAGCGTATAACTCTATTAATCATAATTTAAACAGTCGACTTTGGCGCTTGTCAAAGTCAGAACTAGCTAGCCGTATAGGTGATTTTGGGAATTTTTTTAACGGTTTCGCTAAAAGCCCAAACGTGCTTCGATCGTCCTGAATATTGAGTGAGTGCAATTTGTATTGCAAAATTGTGAAATACTGCATTCTGTCCGAGGTCTGTATGATAAAAACAGCGCCTCATGGTACTGTTTCACCTCAGGTGTATGAAAAGTATAAAAGGTTGGTTTACACGTCCCCAGACTTGTTGGCAAGATTCTGTAAAGTAAACTTGTCGAACGCAAAAAATTCCGCCTGATTTGTTTTCCTTAACTTTTCCCTCAAATTAGTCACATGAATGTGTTCTAAAGTTAAATGAATTGTGGGATACAAGTTTATTGTTTGATTTAAATAATAAATTCGAGTTAATAGGAGCTTCGCTTTTAGCCCTGGCTAAATCTATATATTAGCATTGAAGACTAGCAGTTTTCAAAATGGCAGCCAGATTTTTTGATGTTTCGGGGTAGGAAATTGATTTTGATCAATAATTTTGTTTTCTGAAATAATCATCAATGTAATTATACTAAAACAATTAGTCACCTCAGGCGAGGTAAATATTGGCGAATAGTCACCTCGACCTCGTCTCGGTGACTATTCGCCGATATTCACGTCGCCTTCGGCGACTAATTGTTAATTAAGTATCGGCCCGTTTCTACGGCGAGTTTGTGCTTGCTTAATCGTAATTTTGTTAAAGCTATTCGGCGACGGGTATTGGTGACCTGGCGAAGGTAACCCTCACATTTGTAATTTTCTATCGTTTTGAATTTTCGGTTTCTTCTCATTTTGTTATTTTGGACAGCATCTCTTCTAATGTCGTTATTCATTTCACTCATTCAATGTTGCAGTTCGATATCCTTACAGTTGATTTCCAGTTCGTACTGAGCAGGCACAGCCCGAATAGACCTTTTTACAGACACGGCGGCTATATTGAATTAGTTAGATTTAAGGAGTATTACGGGATGCCAAGGGGGCATCCGCACGATACGATATAGAGTGTTTTCACATGACGTCACGGCGGCCATATTGGTGTCCCAAAACAATGAAACGGCGGCCATCTTGGTGTTCCAAACCAGTCCTGTGGGAGTTGAACTCTTTTCTTATGCAAACGCTTTCTTTTGTTCCATTAAATTTGCATAGATGCTGACCAAGCTAGTGAAAACGCTCTATAGGAAGACCTTAGATAACAATGACCTCAACCAGGTTGGCGTCCAGCGGTTTTAGTGAAAGCAAAGCTTTGGGTGGGGTACTTGGTCTCGGTCATTGTTCTCCGATATAGAGCGTTTTCGCATGACGCCATGGAGGCCATACTGGTGTTTTAAAACAATGGAGCGGCAGCCATGTTGGTGTCCCAAACCAACCATGTCGGAGTTGAACTCTCTTCTTATGTAAACACTTTCCTTTGTTGAAATAAATTTGCATAGATACTGACCAGATGAGTGGAATAAGATCCTCAATGCGAAAAAACATCGTTGTTCCATGTTTGGATGTAATAATGATCGTCGTTTTCCCGAGAAATATATGGTGAAAGACAATACCAATTTCTTCGGAGGAAAACCAGAAATACGTTTCTGAAAAAAGAATTAATATGAATATTGTGGAAATTCGATCGGTAGAAACTGGTATTATAGTCTTTCACTGTATATTTGTCGGGAAAAGGCGACCATTATTACATCCAAACGCGGCACAACGATCTTTTTTCCCATTACAATCTTATTCTACAAAATCATTTCGAAAAATAAATAAATACTGAACAAGTATATAGGATCGTGGTCATGCCCCTGGGCATCCCGGAATACTCCTTAAAATCTAATTAATTCAATATGACCACCATATTGCTAAAAAGGTCTATTATTAGTGAGGCTTTTTCGAAGCAATTTTTACCACTACGGAGGAAAACGTACGAGGCCGCTTTTAAGCGGCAATTAAAATTGTCACTGTTTTGGGAACTTGGGATTTCCTTGCAAGACAAATTTTGCCTAGAAATAGAAGTTAACTTATGGAGAAAAAAGAAGAAAGCCACTATTTTCGAAAATTGTACGTGTTACTGAGCAAGTTAACAAGTCAAAGAACACTACAGGCTTCAGTTGTTCAAACGTTGGATAGCGCTATCCACCGGATAAATCACTATCCAGCGGATAGCTTAATCAGTTTCCCTAATACTTATCCGCTGGATAGTGATTTATCCGGTGGATAGCGCTATCCAATGTTTGAACAACCAGGGCCAGGTAAACAACTCTCACCTTGATAGTAGCCGCTGTTGACAGCATTTGCAAGAAGCAAAAAAAAAAACTTCCCCATTCACGGTGAGTTGACAATTAAATCAATTAAATCTCAACGTTTCTTCTCTGAAGGAGCAGTAATTTAAACTTCGGACGTTTTCTTTTAAACCATTGATGCTAAAGCTTACAAAAAGTTTTATACTATGATTTTCCATGTTTGAAAATACTATAAAGATCTAACTTTCGCGCATTTACTATTTGCGGCATCAATGGTTTCCTTTCTGATTTTGTTGAGATCACCTCGTGTGTATGCATTAAAAAATAATTCTTGTTTTCAATCTTGGTGAATGTGGTGGCCACTATTCGCCACGTACTATTCACCTCCATTTCAAAGAATAATTGTTGAATATATCACCGTTATATATTCAACAACTGTTCGTGCAGAGTAGTCTCTCCCCGGAAGAGGGTACATCTTTAGGTTTCAGGTATATGAAAGAGTAGGGATTTCACTAGTTGAAGTATATGAAAGGGTAGGGAAATCTGTCATTTGGGTCTGTGAAATCACTGAGAGTGACTAGTGAATTAAATGAAGGATGATAATCGCAGTCATATACGCAACTTTTGCAGTTGCGAAAAGAGAGCCTGAAAAAATTTAGGCTTGTACGGGATTCGAACCCTTGACCTCTACGACACCGGTCCAGCGCTCTACCAATTAAGCTCACAACCCAACTAGGAGCAGGTCGTTGAATTGGTTCGTTGTAAACCCGTGAAAGGATGACGATGAAGTTATGAATGTATGAAAAGTTGCGAATATAACTACGATGATCATCCTTCGTTTAATTCTTCACTCTGCAGTTCACATATAAGATTTTCATATATTCATAACTTCAGTGATTAGTGAGTTATTCATATTAAAAAGACGGTGCCTTAACAGCTGTTGGTCAGTAAGTTCAAAATGATGGAACGTAAACGCTGTGCACGGTCAAATCCAAAAAATAAGTAATAATTTACACTAGCACAGGGTTTTCGACAGGTTTTTAAAGAAGCGGACATATTTATGAAAGCACCGGACGCAAAAATGTTTCTGCGCCGCAAGGCGCCTTGCGAGCGCCGAAGTCACTAGTTACCTGGGGGGGGGGGGGGGGGGGGGTTCTGGGAGCACCAAGTAACCGCACTGAAGCACACGTACCAAACTCCGCGGTATGGCCAGTACCTTACGCATGCGCACAACCATATCACAGTTCTCCCACGGCATGCGACCCCCGTTCATTGACCCGACGGCTATGCCATGCTGATGAGCCCCACTGTCCGGGTGATTTGGTTGTGGTTGGTTGTGTAAGGTACTGGCCATTCCGCAGAGTTGGTACGTGTGTTTCAGTGTAGTTTAATACTTGGTATAATTTTTTTTTTATGCCAAATATTGGCATCAAAGTGCCGGACATAGAATAACAAACGACCGGACGAAACGTCTGGCCTCCGGCCTCAAACGAAAACCCTGCTAGTACATTAGATGCGCGCGCTGGGCTTTGGTCTAATGGGGTCGATGAATTAGTGGCCCAGCAGACGATGAAACAAGTAGAAATAAATATTAATTACAGTATCCAGGTCACGTCCCCTGGGGGGGGGGGGGGGTACTCCAGACCTCAGGGATGGGGATGATCGAATAGGGGGCAAAATCAAAACCCCCCAAAAATCTCTAGGGCCTCCACCAAAACCCCCAAAAAATCTCTGGACCAAGCATTAACCCTCAAAATTCTCATACCGAATTTCTGAGCCTTTGGTAACTGGTTTTATGAAATAGATGCAACGTAATGCGTTAAATACCGCCGCAAAGCAACGCGGCTGGGATACGCGTGGGCGGCGCGTGGGCATTACCACGAACCTTCAGATTGTTTTAGATACCACCAAAATACCTATTTAAATCAAGCTACCCGAAAAAGACACTTGCCAAATTTTACAACGCCAAAAAATCCCGGAATCGAAAATTTCAAATCCCAGAAAATCCTTCGATCATCCTCTTCACTTAACACCCCCTCTGAGGTCACGTCTAAGGTCTTTGATGGTTTGTTTTCCGCACCAGTGGATAGTAGATGGCTTACAGTGGCCCTCTATTCAGTAGAGGTTAGCCAAGGTTTAGTATTCTGCATAACAAGTGTTACTTAGTGAAGTGCAAACTGGCCGGAAATAAGTCGACGCAAAATACCTTTTGCATCTTGCCCTCGCCAGTATTTCCCATTTGTAACACGGTACAGGCCAAGGTTTGGCTCACATGTCCCCACATTTCAAGCCATTTTTGACTTTTTAGAGTCACGTTCCAAGAAATTTAGTAAATTAAGTTAGATTACAGATTACGTCAACGTTTTTGGTGTATGCACCTTCAACCGGAGCAAGGAATATTTATTCAGTCAAAAGAACAAAGTTGAAAGCAATGTATCATTATGTACCTTACCAATAGAAATAGATTTGACTATTCTTAAACTTTTTACGTTTTACTGAAACGTTGTTTTAAACGACACTTTTGTTGTTTCTTATAAATGTATAACCAATTAAAATACAATCGTCTGAATGCCCAGACCATTACTATGTTGCCAATCTGCGTATCCAAAATTGAATATATTACATTACGTTATATTAAGTTAGCTTTTCTTATAAAATATATAATGTAACAGAAAATAAGCATATCGTCGTACTGTACCGTCTTCTCAATGTAAAGCATTGTTGCCATTTTAAGGGTTCGCTGAAATTTAACTTTTATACGCAAAGGAAAGCCAAACCTTAATTATAAGCGGCTACCCTCCGGAAAAATTCAAGGGACCGCTACCACAGGTTTGTACAGCCTAAAAGTAATCAAGGAAAGAAAATGGAGAAGTATCCATCACAAGATAAAATACCTTCTTCACTCTGTGCTAAAGGAAAAGAACCATTTAAAAAGGACCTTACAGACCATTCACAAATGTAACAATTTAGTGTACTGCTACTGAATTGTGGTACATTTTAGCAAAGGATCACTCACTTGAGAATAAGACAGGAAAAATTATAACCCGTTTACAGGGACCAACGTTCCCTGCTAGCAGCCAATGTTTGGCCAAGGGGGGGGGGGGGGGGGGGGGACCAAGGTTAAGACCCGCGAGTCAAGGCGTTTTCCCGCGACTTTATTCCCCCTTTACCTTCCATCTTCAAACGCCTGCCACGAAGGCAAACTGGGGAGTTTAAGAAACCACGACGGCGAGGACGGAGAAAACATCGTTTAAAAAGTGAATTCGTGTTGTTTCAATCTCGATCGCGATTATTATTCGCCTACTTTGTCAATTGCAAGCGAACTCTTTACGAGTTGAACTCCTTAGAATCACCTCTAAGTTCAGAAAGAGAAGGAAAATTTCGTCATCGCTTGTTTACGTCCTCCTGAAAACGTGAAACCATAGTGGAGGAAACTGATTGAAGAAGCCGGTAAACATCAAAGTTGAAAACAATGGCGCTGTAGTTTATGTTGGAAGCTCCCTGACCGTGCACGGAAGTCCTGAATTTTTTTCAGGCTTCTTTTACACAATTGCATAAATTGCGTTCACTGCGACGATCATTTCTTCTTCATTTCCTTTGTTTTTTGTTCACAAATTGTGACTGAATAAATTAATGCGATGTTTCTATCGGTCAATAAATTCAAAATGATAGGAATGCTATTGAACGTTGTGCACGGTCAGGGCTAAAAAAGCAAACAAAAACATATAACAAAGGAGTCGAACGGGTTTACGAACCATTTCACTTTAATAAATATGGTGAAAGTAAGCATTTTCACGTCGTGCAGTGACGGAAAAGAAATGTACAATAAAGCGTGATGCACGTGCACAGTTTTTGTTTTTCCTATTTGCAGCCTATTGCCTTTTTGACGTTCTTGTCTCCGTTGCCCTCGGCGCCGTGGCACCTTAGAATTCCTACTGGCACCACAAAGTGACCGCGAACGCTTGGAACAGAGCTTGGCGAGTGGCCGCTTAATAGAGGTTTGAGTGTGTTTAAAGAATTGGCGATCATAGAATAACCTGGCCATGCATCTTTAAGCCCGGTTCAAACGGACGCAATATCGTTGGCAAACAACTCCCAACATTGTTCGATGTTACATGTTGCGTCCGTTTGTTGCGTGTTGTTGATAGTTGTTGCGCCAACATTATTAAGCCAACAATGTTGGGAGTTCTTGGGTCCGTTTGTTGTTGATAGTTGTTGCGCCAAAATTATTAAGCCAACAATGTTGGGAGTTCTTGGGTCCGTTTTGTTGTGTGTTGTTGCGCCAACATTAGGGAACTTAAGCACCAAACGTTCTTGATCACGAAGAAAACATGATTTCAGACGAAGAATTTCTACTTTTGTATGACGAATACTCAGTTCGAAGAACCCAGAATTTGAACCTCTGGTTTCAACCTGAGAACTCGCGTTTTGAAGTCCGTGACCGCAGCTCAAGAACGTCTTGACAAGCGCAGTAGCTGTCATGCTGCAAAAATACTTCCGGTTGGCGTCCGTGGTACCAAGCGCGTCTGGTGCTTAAGTTCCCTATTGTTATGCCAACAATGCTGGGAGTCGTTGCGTCCGTTTGTACCTAGCTTTACTCCAAAAGCTGACTATGTATTCATCAGAGTTCAGTGTGAGTAGGATCCGTTTTTTCATCCTCATCTGCTAAACCTTCAGTCTGTGATTTTTCTTCTTCTTCAGGGAGCTCTGATGGATCAATTGTCTCCTCTTCTTCCCCTTCTTCGTCCGCTGGACCATCGAGAAGTCGCTGAAGATCTTCATATTTTATTTCTTGGATCTCCTCAGGAGATACATACCCATCTTTGTTTGCATCAATTTCATTGAAGTTCTAAGAACCGAATGACAAAAACACATGCAATTACATTAAGTACTTTAAAATGAGAAAAATAACCTCCCGTAAGCGATCACCAAAAATGCAAAGACTTATTGTTCGCTCACGGGATGTGGTCGCGTACGAGAATCGAAACGCAGCAGGTGAGAGTTAGGTCCGGTTCAGGCACCGCTCCACTCATGTGCCGAACCTAACTGATGAATTAAATACGGCAAAAGAGCGGCGTCTGAATCAATTTGGTGCGGCAGTTTCAGTTTGGTGCGGACAGAGTCTGTCGAACTTTTGTCGAATTTAACTTATGCTCGACACACGGTGCGCCGTCTGAATCAGATGTCACGCCAGTGTCGCTCCAAAGTCGAACTTATTCAGTTAGGTTCGGCAAGGCCCGGTTCAGACGCCGAACTTTTCATGAGCCGAACCTAATTCGAATTAAGGCAGACCCCAATTAGTTAGACCGGCTGAACTGTTTCAGACGCCGATCTCGATTCCAGTCGACCTAAATTCAAAAGGAAAAAAATGCTCATTACGGTCTAACTGCTCGCAAAATAGGTTATTATAATTTATGCATTAGGTTAGTCACATGAAAAGTTCGGCGTCTGAATCCAAGGCGTTCCAAAGTCACTCCTAAAGCGAAATTCCTGACCGGGCTAGGTGGGAAGAACGGCTAAGCTGTTCCAAATTCAAATAGGCGATCCTAATTGATTCAGACGCCGAACTTTTCATGCACTTAATTCAGTGTATTAAGTTCGGCTCATGAAGAGTTCGGCGTTTGAACCAGGCCTTAACGCTAAGTTTAGGCTAATTTTAGTGTCTAATTCATTGTTGGCGGTAAAACAACACGACCAGTTACCTGTTCTAATAACTCTTTGATCACTACACCAGGATAATCAGCCTGAGGAATAACAACAGCAACTTTAGACATACCCTGAATACATTTACCATTTACTCTCAAGATGAAAATATACATTGTTAGGTATATACAAGATAATATGGATAATAGAAAGACTGGGTTTTTCTATTATCCATGAAATTACAAAGCCCCGTTACAAACTAATTTCTAAAAGAATAAGAAAAACTTAAACACTTCTTCTCCTTTCAGAAGATGCTAGACAGTTATAAAGGTACTTTAAAAATGTAAAAGATGAATAAAGCATTCTCTAGTCTCCTTAACTTTGTTAGCGGTTCAATTGTTCTCACCTCCATTAGTTTAGTCCATTCCTGCAAGGTTACTGGTTTTCCACCAGTAATTTCCAAAGCAGCTTGCCTGGCATTAAAATGCAATAATTTTACTTGAAATGAACTTTAAACAAGCGGATTTTAAGATAGATGGCACATGGCAAATGTGTTTGCTTCCCACTTGGGTCCCGTCCACACGAATCCCAAAACTTTTTGAAACCGCATACTTTCTTACACGGATCGGCATTCCACCCACACGAAACGAGTTCATCCATACACCGAAACCGCCTATGTTTGAAACCGCTCCCCAAAGTGGCTTTTTTTGGGGGATCCGACAGGTTTGGACGGTTTGGTGAATTCGTGTGGACGACTGAAACTGGATATTCTTGAAGTCAACTACTTTAAAAACTCGGGTCCAGTCTTAAATGAAAACTTTCAGGTTCAAAATGGTGGACTGCAACTTTGCTTGCTCTTATCGCCAGTCTTATTGCATGCGTTGAAATCAAATTTGCTATTTTGACGACAACAATTAGCCATTTCAAAAGAAGACTTAATCCGCATCTAGATTGTGGAATCTTTTAGTAAGAGACAAAGGCGTGTAAAACGTTTCATTCTGAACCTCGTCAAGGACGACTTTGGGTTCGTCCAGCGCGAAGAAGTGCCTGCCTGGTGGGACAACGTACACAGTGTTCTCCTTATCAGGCGGTAACCGGTAAAATTTAGCGGCTGAAGCAACACTTGTTACCGCCTGCAACCGTTTAAAATTAAATAACTAGTTTTAAAAAATACGCAAGTTGTGATCCGATCCAATCAAGGAAATGAATGAATAATTATATGAAATAGTACGAAAGTATGTACAGCTTTTTTTTATGGGCCATTTTGGGAAAAGAACATTAAAGACAGAGTAAAGTTATTGGGATCAAACGTTTTAAGTTGTTGTCTAAAGATAACAATGGCCGATTTGCGTAAAATAGGTCTTAAAATGAGGGAATGACTTTGTAAAGAGCTTAGCTCCTCCTTGGGTGGGGCCATGTCCCTCACTCCTCTACCCGCACCCCTCCCCAGGAGGGTTCACACCTCTGGGGAATATTTTTGGCCTTACCGGCCATGAAATGTCCCCTACCTGCTTAGCTAAAATTTAGGGAGAACACTGGTACAGGCAGGCCTGGTCATGGTACTCAAATTAGCAACAACTTTAAAAAATGCCGGGAAATCACATCACAGGAACCAACCGGTTCCAATAAAACCCATCAAATGGCCATAAATCGGCTCGGAAACCACACAGAAAGAAGAAACACACAAGTTAAGTGAGGTTAGCGGATTTCTTTTTAAATCTTTTCACATTCGTAGGCTGTAGAAACAATTGCTTTTTCTCCCGTATAAATCCTTATATTTTGAACGTTACGAAATAGAGTCATATTTGGAGCATAGGCCACCTGTGGCAGTACGGTATTATTGCAACTAAAATATGCACTTACCTTATTGCTTCACTGGGATGGAAGTCAAACAAACTAAGAGCGACTAATTCTTTGTCTTTGTGAGGGCTCACTTCACAATCTGTATGGTTGAAGTTCGTGAAATGTGCCCACCATATGTTGACAGCAAGGTTACGCGAGCCGTAGGAACGGACCTGGTGTATCCACCTACAGTAGGTGAAATATGTGGCAAAAATAAGATCATCTATTTCTCCAGGTGATCTGTGACGTCACTGCAGGGGCCTGGGGAAAGAAATTTTAATGCCGTATCCCATGAACCAAAGCTGACGGGAACAGATTGAATTGAATTGAATTGGTGCGCGCGTTGGTTTATGGGATACGGCATTAAAATTTCTTTCCCCAGGCTCCCGCAATGACGTCACAGATCACCTGGCTTGCATCAAATAAATAAAATGACAGTAATTAATAAATATGCTATTTTCAACAGTAGCAATAAAAAAAACGCTTGATAACTGGTCCCGAGGGGAAAAGTTAATTTTGTTTTCCGAGAATTTCAAGGGAAACAAAACTTACTGTTTCCCGAGGGACCAATCTTTAAGTGATTTGTTATATAACAGGAAATTTTGAAGCTGGAAATTCATTAAACCTTCTTAAACCTTGCTGTCACGGCGGTCTTCGGTCAACATTTGCGGCTAACAGTGCACTGTTACCCTGTTGCCCGCTCAGCTATACAAAAATTTAAATTATCGGTATTGATTGTATCACTTGGGAGCAATTACCATACAGATATACTACGCTCTCTTGTCGGGAGTAAAGGAGTTAAGTTATTGAATTTTACGGATTGGGAAACCTACAAGATGACCCAGCAAGAGAAGCCCCTCTTGATCCCCCATGCAAAAGCCAAGGGCGAAACCTGGCATGAAACTCCAACAAGACAGCCTGTTTGTAAGCTCATTTATTTACATGTGGCTGAATCCGTGAGCGGGCAAGATAAGGCAAATCGTGATTGGCTACCTGAGTGGGCAAAATGGGTGGTCCCACAAGAAGAGAGTTCTCTTTTCGTCCATATTACAATTAGCTCGTTTTGTCATGATGTTGGATATTGGCCTCGTTGTTTTGTTCTTTTTTTATTCATCACACACACACAATAAAACCTCGCCAATATCCATCTTGACCTCATTCTTGGTCAATAATGCACACACATATTACCGTGCCGCAAGAAGTGTTTAAAGAAGAGTGCGAAGGGTATTTGTTTTATGGTTAGTACGATCTTAGCAGTCCCCTACAATCAGTGGTCAAGCTTTATAGTGTAATGTCAACGCCGCTAACTAGCACTGTTTTTAGGGCTCACATGGAACGTTGTTGCTTCCTCACAGCCTGTTCGGCTGTGTTGGTATGGAGCGATTGGAAGAAGTTGTTTTAACTTTCATCCCGGCTGTTCTCGTCGTGCTTCTTCCTCCACGTTTTTAGTAGCGGTCTTTTCGCCTGTGCTTCAGCGTGTTTTCTCCGCCTTTAGTTTTAAGAAAACCCTGTCTTTTCCTGTTGATACTACTTTTTCAAGTTCTAGAAGTAATTCTACCTCAGCACCTCCGGTAACACGACAGCTTTTCCATCCAGTCCGACGGTGGCTCTTTCGGACAATGACTTCTTGATACAGGCAATCTCAACGGCCCTGGCTGAGTCGCTTCCTTCGGCGTTGTCATCGCTTCGGGACCACTCCGACGGGAAAGTCAACATGGCCGTGACGGCTGGACCTCTTGCCTCGACCTTTCAACGCATTCGACGTCTTCCTCGAGCTCCGCCACAAAGTGCACAACGTCCACAATGTCAGGTATTCTAGCACTTTAAGCAGTCCTTCCTTGGTTTCCCATCTTTCCGCCACGTCCGTCTACAACCCGTTCGTTGAGGTTGGGGGGGGGGGGGGGGGCTCTTGTGGCATAGTGGGCGCGTAGTTGGTTCCTTGGCGCTCCCCCCTCAACAAAGCATTCATGATAGGCTAGGATACGCTCCAGTTTCGTATAAACTGGTGACCAAGGGGCGGGGGGGGGATTGTAATAATAATAATAATAATAACATTTCTAAAGCACCTTTTCCCAACGGTCCAAAGGCGCTATTTACAAGGTTAAAATCCAAATTTACAATAAAACATTAAAAAAGCTAAAAGATAATTAAAATAAATAACTACAATAAAGTTATCAATTTAAAAAGCACGCTTAAAAAGAACTGTTTTCAGCTGTCTTTTAAAAATGTCTAGTGATTCTGCATCCCTAACATGTTGTGGAAGATTGTTCCTTAACCTAGGGTGGTTGCAATAATTTTTCCAATCCTGGAATGGTGGGCTCATGGTTCCCAACACAGGTCTCCCAGTCAATCGAATACAAAGAACTTTTCCCTTTTGTAGTGGTGGCCTACATTTCGGGTCCAAAGTGAGCCTCAAAAGAGTCAACTTCCTATCGGACAGTAGCTTAGCGGTAGAAATCCTGCGGTTAGGCACTTCAAGAACCCCTACCCTCATGTCACTGGTTCGCTATCTCTGTCTCCCGGCGGCTTGTTACTCTTTTCCCTTCGCTGCCGCTCCAGTTAGGGAATATGAGTCAAACCCCATTGCCGACTCACTGTTGCCTTTTCAGTTTCAGCACTTCCACCGGCTAGCCCCTCATGCAGACACCAAACAAACCACGGTCCCACGGTCTCTCTGATTTGCCCTTTCTACCTTACTCATTGTCTCTTCCCCTCCACTAGAAACGTTTATGTATCGTCTTAAAGCCACTTCCTTCCATTCCCACCCATAAAGGTTTACTTAGCAATCCGATCATTACATTTCACGGCTGAGGTTCTGCCTGACCATTTGGTCGGTTACCTAGGCTTCAATATGTTGCGACCGTGACCATCTCATCAAAACTCTGAGTAGATGGTCTAGTGATGTGTACCAGAATGATGTACATTCACACTCCAGTTAGCACCATTGTAGGCATAGCAAGTCAGCTCACATGACAAGTATTTTTTTTTGTTTCCTAGCCCCCCCAAACCTGGTCTACTAATTCATTTATACTTCTTTCCAGTCAAATAGGGTGCCTTGGGGCTTCCCCCAGCCCTAAGCACTTTTTACATCGCTTCAACCTGAGCCTGGTCAGCTAGGAGAGTCTCCTGGCTTGGAAAGGGGGTTCATGGCTGGGTTGTGGGGATTTACCAGCCACGGGGGCAGACTCTATCTAGGGGCTGGCTGGCCACAGTGGAGGCCCCTGAATACCCCAGGCACCAACCTTCCATTTAGCGAGGCAGCTGGTTAAATAATAATTTTAATCAAATGGAAAATTCAACAAAGCTAAATGCCACGAGCTTAGCAGTCTCTGCTGGTCTGCAGTGCAAGTGTAGGCTCACAAGGAATGTCATTGCTTCGTCACAGTCAGGATTGTCTAGTCTTTTCTTTAGTAGCAAATTCATAGAGGCTGTGTTGGTTTCGAGCAGTTTCATGCAGTTGTTTCAGCATTCCCCAACTACCTAACCTGCTATGTCTCTCTCCACTGATTCATCAGTGTGATGGGTGCATAGAATGGGGGCTTATAGCTGGGCTGTGGGGATTTGCTAGCCATGGGAAGCAGATTCTATCTAGGGGCTGGCAAGCCACAGTGGAGGCTCCTGAATGCACCCACCTTCCAATAAGCAAGGCAGCTGGTTAAATGAGGGTTAACAAAAGAAACTGTCAGCACTACCTACCTGGAAGGTATAAACAAACAGTCGCCTGGTTCCATAAGAACCTTGTAGTAGGGGATAGTCTGAAGGCCTGGGAATTTATACATGTCTACACTATCCACGTCAACAGTTGAGAATGCTCCTTCTACCTTGTCAATGTGTGCTTGTTTATGATAAGACTGGAAAAAAAGAATAGGTCCATGTCAAAAAGATGATCATGTATTCATCATTATCAATATATTAAAAAAAAAATTACAAATAGCCTGAATAACAATCATTTTTTTGATTGCCCATTTTGACAAAGTAGGATGGGAAAAAAACCTTGACAGTACAGAACTCTAAACCAGGCCAGGAAATGAATAGTCAGTTTCTAGTGATAAACCAACCTGCCACTTAATGATGAAGAGTTGTTATGGAATAGAATCCCCCTTTCCTGCAGACATCATTAGCCGATTTAAGTGACAATAAGTGGCAATTACCGGTAAATTATCATAGGCCCACTGTAAATCTGTACTTTCATTGGATAGGCTTTCCAAACATATATCAGTTTAGTTTTGAAGACTTTTACCATTTAACATTACTATGCAATCGGCTGGGTCTTTGAAATTATGGCTTGGTCATCAATATTTTATAGGGAAAATGTTCCTCAGTGAGAAAAGTGTCCAAGCTGAAGTGTGTCTGTATAACTACATGCCAAAATTAACTGAACAGCCATCACCTTGTTAATCATAAGTAACTCCTTTGTTCCATCAAACAGACAGTTTATGTTATCTACTGAATCAAAGTGAAGAACAGACTTGGTGCCTCCGCTGCTAAACCAGACAACTGCATCCTGAAGGACTTTAGTATACCCACCACATCTTAAGCTCTTCAATAAGGCATACTCCTCTAAAAAGTAAAACATTGTTAAGCTGGATTAAGAAAAAAACAAATGCTACTTAAAGCAGACTTTATTCTCTGTCCACTTAAAAAAGGTGGATAACTGGGCTGGGACCCTATAATATTATTAATAATTTGTAGTAATATTTAAAAGACATATTTTCATTGTTCATGTTGCCATCTCAAATATTAACGTTCCAAACAAGAAACTGTATGCATGTAGCAGCAAATAGTTAATTTTTTTAGTCTTTTAGTCACTGGTCATGATGATGCACAATAATGTTTCTAATAAATTTAAAAAACATACATTGGAACCTCCTGTAAGCGACCACCCAAAACGCAAAGAATGAGTGGTTGCCTACGGGAGGTGGTCGCTTACAAGGACAGAACCACTGGGGTCTCTTCTGAGAAGAGGTCTAGACACATCTACTTTAGGGAAGATATATATTGCATGCAATGTCTAAGTTACATCATGTGTAGTTTCATGTTGTCAACAAAGTTCTTCGTATATTCTTAAGTAGCATAGTGCACACAGTGAACATAGAGATCAGAGAATGCGTCAAGTGGTCAATTACAAGAGGTTAAAAACAATGGGAAATCATTAACCGTCAGGCCCAAAAAGTGGTCATGGATGTCGTTTACTAGATTTTCCAGCTGTAAGACTTTGACTGGGAAAAATTGGTGTTTTGGATTGGCGGATGCTTATGGGAGGTGGTTGCCTACGAGTGGTGGTCACACATGGAGGTTCAACTGTATGTACTCCAGAACTGCAGGGTGGAGAATTAAATGAATTAAATGCAACATTTGCAGTTCCAAAACGAGATTCAAACCCTTAACCTCAGCAATACTGTTGCAGCATCTCTACTATTGTTTAGCTAACAAACCAACTGGGAACTGGTCATTGAGTGAGTTCATAATAACCCTTGTAAGGATGAAAATGTAATATAATGAATATATAAAAATCATTATAGGAACTGTGGGGTGCAGAATAAAATGAAAGAAGATCATCATAATTATAGATGCAAAGTTGCATCTGTGTCTGTGATCCCCACCTGATCTCTGTACTGTGGGGAGAGGTTTTTCTTTAAAAAAAGAGGAAAACTAGCCTGAAATTTAAAGAGGGTGGGTGAAAACTAACAGTTTGGATTATTAAATAAGTTTGTATTAATATTATACCTCTCATTTTGAGTGGAAGAGACTCTACCATGTAGATGTCTTCATTCTTATAGCGGGAGATAAAATCTTGAAGCTTGAAATGAAATGTGGCTAAGGATCTGTTTTCCTTTTTCCCTTCTTCAACATCAATACCCACTTCACCAAATCTCTCACTAACAAGAGAAAAAGAATATTACATATTTAAATGTTATTTCTGCATACCAAACAAATTATACTGAGAAAGGCAAACACAAAGCTTGTGATATCTGATCTTGTGTCTGAACAGCAATGGACTGAATGCATTGGAAAGAGTTCTTGAAAAAGTTGCCTCTTCCAGTTCCAACTAATTTTAATGCTCAAACCACAACCTTATCAATATTATTATTTAGTCACTCAACTAAGACAATTATTATTGCAGCAGGATAAAAACATGTTTAAAGTCAATTACAACAGCATCTTACTAGAGGCAAAAAAAAATTACTCTCCATTCAAAGAACACCCTGAATTCTACAGCAAGAAATTCTCTTAGGGAGCTTTTGGAGAAAATTGGCATCTCAAAAATATAATCACTATATATAGTACCCCCTCAAACCACACAACCTCCTCCACAGATAAAACTAAACCTGGTTAAGTCCTTCTGCAAAACAGTGCCGACATCTTGTTCTCAGCCCCCACCTGTGTACACTGATTAGCCTGTTAAGAAAGCCACTGTTGATCTGCTAATAATCAGGATGAAAGGAAATTTGAAAACAATGCGCCTGCATGATGATCCTGTAATTTGTTTAGTCCATTAAGGGAGCAAAGAATAAGGATCTCTACGCTGCTGTGCAGATGCTACTAACGTCTGAGGTTAAATTACAGTACATATGCATTGCAGGCTAGGAATTACAACGCTGCATATCTATAGCTATAGGAACTGATGATTTCCACTGATTAAACAGAGACCACTGGGATCAGGATTAAAGTGTCACCAAGCAACAGCAACGTAATTAAAGACTGTTAAGACATATTTAGCATATGGAGTATCTGCAGCTTTAATAATCAACATTGTGAAACCCATTGGCACACAAAATGATTATAATTATTATAATGTGCATTGAATCTCCTTGGTTGCCTAACTTTCAATATTTTTATTATTCTAAAACATATAGATACTAGAATAATTTATTTTTGTATACTAAATTTCAAGTCACATTTTTACCATAGTTTTTTTTTAAAGCCATAATTTTTGTTCAAGGCCCGGGGGGATACTCGATATATCCTTGGGTGGGGAGGTGTGGCCAGGCCCCTTATACCCTGACCCTGTTTAAGCCAAAAATTGCTGATTTTCCTACCCTTTTTAAGACAGAATTCCGATTTTTGATACCCTGTTTAAGACATTCGTAGAACATACGCGCAGGCTATTTATAGTCCAAGAAAAGATACCCTGTTTAAGACGAAAATTGATAAAATCAATACCCCGATTTTTTAAGACAAAAATCCTGAAAAACATACCCTGGCTGGCCGCACATCCCCATTAAGCCCTTATAAGGGCGGAGTACCCCCCTTTTTACATAAAGAATAACAGTCTGGTAGATTAAAAACAGTGTCTCTTTCACTTACAAAACCTGCAGAACATATTACATCAACAATCTGACCAGTGAGGGAGTACATTGTATAACATGAAGCCCTCACTTCATATAACCCAGCCTGCCATAATTTAAAAAAAATTTGTGGTATAAAGAAAGACTGAAAAGCTCATCAATCTAATATCATGCACCTGTACATGTCACAGATTGTCTGAATATTAATTGGCTAGGGTCAAACAATTGGCTCGTTATGTTAGCTTAAATTTTTGATGCAGTACAATAAAAATAATTCTAGGTGGTAAACTGTTGAATTTCACTCTTTCTTCAAGACCAGCATTATATGTGGGGATCTGATATAATAGCTTCCCACAGGTGAAACAGATGCCATATGACTTGCTAAGCCAAAGCATATGCATATTAATAACAATTTGCCCTACTTTTGAATTTCTTATCTTTTTTTCTTATTATTAAGCTTATTTTAGTTTTCTTTGTACCTGTTAGTCACAAAGTTTTGTTTCTGAATTAAATCCACCAAAATTAATTATTGCTCTTGGAAGTTTAATATAAAAATACATGAAATAAAATCTCCCCTATTGTCTTCAAAGAAACCAGTTTTACTAGATCACCACGGTTATCAGTATTATTGGGTCATTTTTTACTACACTAAATATAAGAGTTTCAAAATTAAAGATACCAGGAGACCCGTAGACGATCATAGGAAGCCTAGCCATAATATAACAAAACAAAAACAATAAAAGCTTTATAACTATTATTGTGGCCGGTATATGCCGAAAATTTCCGAAAATAAGTACTACCGCGGCTTATTATTATACGGAAGCAAATTTGCGTTTCAAAACTATAGCCTTATAGTTGGAAGTAAATTTACCGTTTTTGCTTTGTTTTACTTCGTATTTTGGAGCAATTTTCCAAGTACAAGCCCCGGCCCGGGGGGCTTTTATTTGAAGAGGCGATTTAACGGAGGGTTTCTTCCGTTACCGGTTGGGGGGGCTTATATTTGGAAGGGCTTGCACATGGGAGGCCTTAATAGGGTATACAATTTAAGTGATTTTAAAAAGTTAAGGATTCAAAATAAATAACTACACTCGCGTCGAAAGAAAAACATCTTACAGAAAAACAAGCAAGCCAGCTACTTGTCTCACCTCAAATAGCCATCAGTCCATTTTGAATAAGCAGGCATGCTCTTTCCCGCTCCTCTCAAAAGTAAGGGTTTTCCAGGACGAACATTTTCCTCAAAGAACTCTCGAGGCCCTGGAACAACCTCTGAACTTTCTATTGATCCTGATGGCGGCTGATGAGACCCTAAAGGTTGTAAATGCCCTGGTGGGTGTTGAGATTCAAGAGGAGACAAAAAGCAAACGGAAAATAAAACTATTAGCAGTCTCATGTTCCTTCAAAACACAAGAAAAAGTGCACGAACACGAACTTCCTTGAAATAGAACGACTTCAGCACTCGGCACAATTCGCTTGTGAGACAGCTGACCCGACCTAAATCGACGAACAATCGATCGATCAGAGCTTGACGTCACGCAGTAAACACGGACGCAGTTGTATAGCAACTCGCATCCTAACATTTGTCCTCATTATACTATTTTATTTTTCCTTTCATGACTTTCGAGTATTGCTTAATATAGGATTTGGTCGGTATTCTTGTGCAAAGGCGGAGAGCGATTTATAAATCAGGGAATGAAACGATGTCAATTTGTGACTTGCCGTGAGCTGAACAAGCGGGGAAGTCGCGGAGATCGAAGCCGATTGCTTATTTGTCTTGGAGTTGTTGGAATTCAGCTGTGATTTCTTGGACTTTTTAAAGCTAAGGACTCTTAACTAGATCAAGACCAAAATGATGGCCACGCGAAATCCGAAGGTCACTCCAAAGCGAAAACCTTCGAAGCCTCAAGCGCGCGAATCTACTCTATCCAAAGATCAAGGTGAGTTGAATCAGCAGCTAACTGTTATATCTGATAGACCGGCATGTGGTGTTCCACTAGGTAAGTTCAGTATAGTGTCGATTAGCTTCCACATACAGTACGTCAAATGTAGGAGGTGTAAGATTCTCCTCTGCCGAGTAGCAAAGTAACCTCAATGGGCAAACTTTAAAATATTCAAGTCAAAAGTTATGATGCTTTGTCTAGGACCTTCCAATACCCATTAGGCACCAGTTTTGCAACAACAGCTGTATTTCTGAGGCAGCTATATTTTTGGGTCCTTGTACTGGTGCATGCAGCTTGTGCATACTTAGGATCATACATACTTATGGTACCCCCTGGCCAAGTATTGCATTTGGTTGACACTATTGACTGACACTCGGTCATCGTGCAGTGGTGGTCTAGGCAGAGGCAAGTGAAGTCAGTCATGTTGGTGGGCGCTCTGCACATGCTGATTAAAACTTGAAACCAATGCTTTATATTGTAAATTTAAATGAGTCAAGTATTTCTTTTCTTTCCTTTTTTAATCTGTAATTGAATTATATCACCTTGGTTTAAAGTTTTGTCCTGCCTAGATTAGCGTAATACATGTACAGTGTAGCTATTTATGGGGGCATACAGTATAATTATTGTAAAACTTTATCATTTTTGTTAATAAATACAGGGCTCAAAGTTTATTTTTGGCTTTGGGAGCACTTGTGCGACCAGGTCTAAACTTCTAGGCGCACAGCTAAAAATTTTAGGAGCACAGCTTAAAATACTGGTGGCACGAATAAAAGATCAGGAGGCTCAGATGTTGTATAAGAAATCATTTATTTGCATGTTATCTTTTCTTTTGGATGAATCTGTGTTAGTTCCTACCTTCAGGCTATCACTCTACGTTGGAGATAACAATAATACTGTTACGTTTTTTTAAAATTATCCTTCTCGATCTCAAGAAATATTACACTTCATGGTACGTTCAAGGCAACAGAAAACTTCCACATTCATTTCCTTTGAAATGAACGTGAATAACTAAGAAAATATACACTGTCAGTTTACTGCTCACAAGTTTCATTTGATTTGCAATACATTTTTAGTTTAAAGCTGATATAGACTTGGACGTAGAACCACGTCGTTAATACAACATTAACTTGATCGTATGAAATCCGGTGAGTCCCATGAGTAAGCAACTGAAATTAGTTCATCTGGCCACCTTCTGCAAGCAAAGGTGGGACGCCTTGGTCTCTGACCACTGCTAAACCACTTGACAACTGCTGGAGTTGGGTCAAAAGCTTGTAATTCTGGCCCTTCCATACTGATGCAGATTAGGTCTTCTGTTGTTGACACACGGAGGCTGCTTCTTACATCAGACTTGATTCTCCTCTGGGCAGAAAATCCCCGCTCGCACTGAGCACTACTTATTGGAATAACCAACATAATTTCAGTCATATGTAACAGGTTCTAAGAAAATTAAAAAAGCAACCACAAGTAGTGCAATATGACAGCTCATTTAATTCAAACCACGGTGACCTTTCACATCGACCGGTGAACTTGTTTGCTAGAAGCACATGTTTTAAAGGTGGCCTTCACTTGCATGTGTCAGCGGAGTCGCCGCAAAACTGGAAAGCGCTGGGATGAAATGGAAACATGGAGCACTCGGAGAACAACAGCGGAAAAAGACAAATAAAACACACATTGATGCCAGGAAAATGATAACTTTATTGTTTGGAGCCTGATTATGTCATACCTATGATTGAATTTATTATTTCAAGCTTCAGGTTCGTGTCTAACCAGTCGGAGTCATTTTAGAATGATCAGGTGAGAAAGCAGAGTTGAGTGGTGAGAAGCTCAGTCGCACTAATCTCCGGGATTTTTAGGCGCGCAAGTGCGATCACGCATGAATTTTTAGGCGCACAATTGAAAATTTAGTCGCATGTGTGATTAGCTGGTCGCAAACTTTGAGCCCTGAAATACTTTGTTGTTGTTGTTGTCATTGTTGCAGTGGATAGTCGTTAACTTGGCTGGCTTTCAGTAAATATGTTGATCAATAGTTGAGCAGTTGATATTTTAAATGGTGTATCGGCCAGTGTGTTAAGTGAACGTTGACCAATACTCAGTCGGTACATTGACCGGCGGAGAGGGTCGATTTTTTGACATTAATCCGTATCAAACTACCGTCTGAGATAGTTAACCCTTTAAGCCCTAAGAGTGATCAGCATCAAATTTCTCCTTGTCACTGATTAATACTTTGTAAAACAGACATGATCATACAAGATGAATTTACTTGATATTTTACCAACTTCTCTCCACTACGTCTGTAGGAAGTGAATAGGTGCAACAAATGAGAATTCAAATTTTGATCTTAGGGTTTAAAGGGTTAAAGGTCCCATTCATATGAAGAAAACCTGTACTGGGCAGAAGAGTAAACGTCTCAGCTGAGTCAACTTTAGTGAGTGATTATGTCAAAAAAAAGTTGATCCCTTTGTCAGAGTTAATACTGCTTGCACATGTTTTGATTGTCTCACCTTTATTGAGTTGACCTGGCTGGGTTAGCCAAAGTGTTTATATGGAGAAAAGCTGGTTCAGCCAGGAGGGTGACCTGGCTACATGTAGGCAGATCACCCTTCTAGCTGAGCCAAGTTTTTTTTTATTTTGACATGTAAATAATTCACCATATTTGGTAAGAAAATGGGCAACTTGGGTAGGCAGGTGACTCTTCTACACGGGACAACTTTCCTTTATATAAAAGGGGCCAAAAAAGACTTTCCCTCATTAAATTAAATCTGTTGTTCTTAAGTGATTTGCATAACCTGGTTAAGTCTCAGTTACCCAAAATATGTGGCAAAACTCAAACTTTTTGGTAATGTGGTTAATTTTAATTAGATAATTGGAAATAACGTGGTTAAGCCCCCTAGTATGGCTGCTCAATGAAAAGCGAGCTGTGAAAGTGACTTTCCATGCTCTCCAGAGAATCCTTTTTTGGCAAGCTTTGAAAGTGACTTTCTTTGTACCTTGCACAGGCAAAAGGAAGTTTAACTTGCTCTGTCATTTGAAAACGTTGGACTAGTGTTACAGTTTTGTTGAAACCTGTATTAAGCAGCATGGGTATCAGTTAGCCCACAACTTTTCTTCCCATATTTTCTGTAATACAAACTTGTGTAAAGTTGATATCTGCATCAAGGTGATACCAGTAGATTTTGTAAATGCTGGTTTCTTTGTATTTTGTCTTATTTCTTAGTGCCAATAATGTTATGTTGATCAATGCAACAGTATTTTTAAAGTTTTGTGAACAAATACATGTGTTTCAGCCTGGACAGACACAGATGACACAGAAGGAACTAAAGAATCTGGCGAGTCATCAGATCAAACTAAGGATGTCACTAATGTTGGACAAGCAATGAAAGGAAGTCTGATTTCCGTCCAAGAAGCAGATGAATCCAACAGAGATGAAACTGGTGATGAAGCAAATCAGTCAGAAACAAATGGTGTCGGTCATGACAATCCACAGACAACAGATACAGAGGTCCAACAAACTACTGACACTGAGGGAGTTAATGGAACAGAAACAGATTCTCTGGGGAGTATAGAGAGTGGAACAAGACGGAGATTTAAACGGAATACAGTTGTACCCACTGATGCAGAGGATAGTGGCCGACAGACTGATCCAGAAGTGGAGTCTAGAAAAGGTATAATATTTCATGAGCTTGAATCCATTGCAAGTGTCATGTGATCTCAACTGTCAGGTGATTGTAATCACTGATGAAGATCAAGAGTTTCAGAAGAAATAGACAAAATTTCAAGCTAATTGCACTGAGCTATGACACTACAATTGAACCCCTCCACAACAGCCACCTTGGGGACAGTAAAAAATTTGCCCCTATAGAGGAGTGGCTGACAGTTGTAGGGAGGATCAAACAAGAGTCAATGTATGAACTGTCCTCATAAAAAAGTGGCTGATGTTTGGAGTTAATTGGCTGTTGCTGGAGGTTCAACTGTATTAAAATGTAACAAGCTAAATGTTCTGGTGGCTATGTTACATGTCAAAATTAAATTCAGGTTAAAATTTTTTCATCTAGGTTGATTCTCAATTCCCTTTGTCTCCTAGCCCTAATTCATGAATATTTAGGGTTTTGGAGGCAAAGGAAAATTATAGAGAATCAACCTAGGTGAGAAAATTTTAACTTGAATTTAATTTTGACCAGTAACAGCTATATGGAATATATGGAATATTAAAAGTAAAATGATTTTGTTGGTCGTGCTAACTTACATGTATAATATTTCTAAGATGCCTGGAGTGTTGCTGAAACTGATGCTGATGTAGAGTCTAATGCTGCATCAAGTCGACCAAGCTCTGCTCACCACAGAGCCAGGCAGCGTCCTGCCACTGCAGTAGCACGGCAAGTGACCCCTGCTGCCTCAATACCAAGACCTATGACAGCACCAGCCGTGGATTACCGGTCACAAGTTAGACCTGAAACAACTGGAGCTTCACGTCCTAAATCTTCAGGTTCCCGCCCAAGATCAAGGGGTGGTGAAGAAAGGCTCAGTCGCCCCGCCTCATCTGCAGAGTCGCCTCCACTGGCAATCACAAATGGGGTGAGATCTTGCTTAAGTTTGTAAAGTTATGGATTGCACTCATTTTATTCGCTAACAAGTGCAACTGCATATACATGTGTACATGTAAAACGTAGCAGCAAAGTGTGGTTTGTAAAGCCTAAGCATTACAGAAGTGTTAATTTAATGAACTAATTTTTGTGTGTTACATATGTATTTATCTTAAAAAAACTGTCCTTACAAATCTGTGTAATGCATTTATTTATTTTATTTCTTACAAAGTAACTTTTTAAAAAAATAAATTATTATCCTCTAGCTTAAAGTGAGAATGTTGTACATGAAGTTCTTGTAAAGTTGCCCTCTTGAACACAATCATGCTTTTTTTCCAATTTGCCTAAACCTTGTACAAATCTGTTTATATCTGTGATGCCTCTACTTTTGTAGGAGGTTGTTCCCTGGGAGGAGCCATCACCAGATTCCAGCATGGGAATGCAAGATAGAGGTAAGCATGCAAACTAGAAACCATACAGGTACCTGTGTGAGTGATTTAGTAGAAACTATAAATTTTATTATTATATGTTATATTTTGTGGGGATGTAAGACAAAGGTAAGAGTTAGAAAGGGACTTTCTGGGGATCCGTTATTCCACAAAACATTGGTATATCAAGAATTACAAACCTACTGCGAACTTCTGCACCTTTTCATCCCCCTCCACCCCCCCTTCCAAAAAGAAAAAAAAATCAGTTGTCTGTGATTGTTGTTTTACAAAACAATACAATAACCATTATTAACCAACTGCCTCGCTTAAGTGGAAGGTGGGTGCGTGGGATACCCAGGGGCTTCCACTGTGGCCAGCCAGCCCCTAGATAGGAAAACTGCCCCCATGGCACCCGTCACACTGATGGAACAGTGGAAGGAAGAAAAATAGGGATCGGAGGGGGGGGAAGATGCTAAGTGACCGCTCCACTGACCACTGTACAAACGCTTGACGAGGAACTCACAGATCCTAGCTGTATACAAAGCTACCACAAACCATGTGAGCCTGCACTTATTGGGTTGACTGCTGGATCCATGCTAAGCTCGTGGGCTACTTGACCGCTAAGCTTGTGAAACGCATGACCGCTTAACTTGTGGACCGCTTAACCGCTAAGCTTGTGGACCGCCTGACCGCTAAGCTTGAGGACTGCTTGACCGCTAAGCTCGTGGTGGTTAACTTAGTTAAATTGCATTTAACCAAATTTAACCAACTGCCTCGCTTACCGTATTTATTCGACTATAAGCCGAGCGATTTTTACACAAATTAAAACTGAAGTCAATTAAAATTTGGGCTCTAGAGGGGTCTCGGCTTATAGCCGAAAGTTTTTGAAAAAAAATTTTTTCCAGCGTGTGGAAACTCCACTAAATCGGGATGTATTTACTTATAAGCCGAGCTAAAGTAAAGAAACACAATATGCAATCGTTGCTGAATTCGAAAGTGCGACTGGATGGTAGTTCGAACCGCATCGGTGTCTCATCCATGTTAAAGATTCTTGATAGGGAATGACCGTGACGCTGACGGGATGTGATTACAAATCGATGGAACGTGAGTTTTTGCTGCTCCAAATCTTCCGTTTTGATGCGAAGGCTGACAGAATGGCGGCGCTTCCATTTCTTGTACCCACCGAGGGACGCTTTAAACTCAGGATCATCGCTGAATTCTTTTGCCTTTAGACGTAGCATCAATCCACTAACAGCTATCCCTATGCGAAACGAAGCGAGAACCTTACTAAACGATCAAAAGGATAAAAATTTGATGATGTGATGAATTTGTCTTGACGCTTGTGAAAACTGGCCAATGACAATCTTTCATACACAATATGTTGTCACATGATACACGATAGTTTTGAGACTCACACATTCAACTCACATTCGCTCTGCAATCAGCTGATTGATTTGATCGTGTTTCTGTTGTTCGACAGAAAACTTACCTTGGCTTCTCTGCTCTGTAAACCATTCCAGTATTCTTTGATCGAGCTCCGGATACTTCGGCATGAAGCATCCCATCGTCTTCTGTTTCACTGACAATTTAATCTCGCCGTTAAAAAGGTTCGCTTGATCTTTCCTCCAGCGACGGACCATGGACTCACTGATGCCATATTCTCTGGCAATTTCAGAGTTATTTTCAACAGCTCCTCAGTGCTTTGGCGACTATTTTAAGTTTAAACGCGAGGTTGTACGACGTGCGACGAGCCTTGGCCATGATGACAACTTGACTTGAAATAAACAATTGCGAACATGAGATTGTTTGGTATCGATTTGTAGACTGGTGAGGCCACTTACCGTAACAACACAGTTAGTTTTAAGCCTCATTTATGACAATCAGTGTGATTTTTTTCGAAAATGGTAGGTTTTCCCGTAGTTAACAATTCAGTCTTGTAATAATGAATGGGTCTCGGCTTATAGCCGGGTGTTTTCGATTTATTTTTGGTTCTCGTTATGCTGAGTCTACACGTTCAAAGTTTGGGGTCTCGGCTTATAGCCGAATAAATACGGTAAGTGGAAGGTGGGTGCCTGGGATACCCAGGGGCTTCCACTGTGGCCAGCCAGCCCTTAGATAGAAAAACTGCCCCCATGGCTGGCAAATCCCCGCAACCCAGCCATGAGCCCCCATTCCAAGCCGAAGGGACTCTCTGAGCTGTCGCAGCCAGATCGGAGAGGGAAAGAGGGGCTCAAGGCTCTGGGAAGCCCTGGCCCCAAACTACCCAAGTCCCGAGGCACCCTGGAAGGATGACTAGGAAAAAAGAAAGATACACAAGAAATACCTGTCAAGAGAGAAGGCTTGCTACCCCCACGATGGTACTGACGGGATTGTGAATATAGATTTGATACGCATCGCTGGACCATCTGCCCAAGGTCTTGATGAGGTGATCTGGTAGGCCACGAGAGGCTGCTGAAGTAGCTGTGCCAATGTGGAAGCTATGACCAGTGTAGCAACCAGGGACCCCAGCAGCAGAGAAGATAGATTGAGTATTGGATGTCAGCCATTGGCAATGTAGAGGGGTGCCATCAGAGAGAAGGAAGAGTGGGCCAGGAGTTGAGTCACAGACGTGTAGATACTGGGTAAGGGCGCGGACAGGGCAGAGATCATGTTTTCCAGCACCAATGTAAATTTGGCAACCTTGGTGGAAGGGGTCTGTCTTAGAGCACTTAATATGAATCCTGAAGCTGCTTGGATTGACTATGGAATCTGCCTGGACATCACTGACAGCAAGGTGGATGTCGGGATTGAAGGGGGAGTTGACAGTGAACTCACCAGCGCGTAAGAAACCAAAAAACCCAAGACAGCAGGCAGCCCAAAGCATTGTATGGTTGTAGTCAGAGACGTTTAAGGACTGGAAGATAATGTGTATTAGCTCGATGGTGATTGGTTGGCACTGACACCTATTTGAGCTTTGGTGACATTTGATACCCCGCAACACAAGCTGTAGCCGAAAGCAACCAATCAGCGGAGAGAGATGACCCTCCTCAATGTGAAGAGACCGGATCGCTGAAAGGTAAACCTTTATGGATGAATGATGGAGAGTATCAGCAAGATGACAGCAGAAATGGATGAGGACGTCTTCACTGGCTGGAAGAGGTGATCCCGAAGGAGATAGGCTATTGTCCTGAACACAGAAATCCAAAAAGCGGCATTGAGCAGAAGCATAAACTTTCCTAGTAGAAAGTTATAGTAGAAAGGCATTTTTCTGACAGTGAAGTTCCAAGTCCGAGAGGAGCTGCTCTGGAATCTGGGTCGGAAGTGAGTCTGCATGAGGGGCTAGCCGGCGAAAGCGCTGAAACTGAAAGCGAGACAGGGAGTCAGCAATAGGGTTAGACTTCCCTCTAACTGGGGAGTCAGTGAACGAGAAGGAGTGACAAGCTGCCAACAGGGACAGATAGCAAACCAAGGACATTATGGTAGGGGCTCTTGAAGCACCAGACCGCAGAATATCCACTACTGAGCGGTTATCTGATAGGAAGTTGACCCGTTTGGACGCCCATTGGGGACCCCAGAGGTAAGCTGCCACGACGATACGGAAAAGTTCCTTGTACTCAATAGACTGTGAGACCTGTGTTAGGAGCCATGCACCTGAGAACCAGTGACCCTGGAAGACTGCTCCATAACCAAGAGCCCCAGAGGCATCTGAAGAAACCTTGAAGTTGGGGAGTGGAGCCCACTGGGGGTACTGAAAGAAGCTGCAACCATTCCAAGACTGAAAGAAGTCTTGCCACCAGGCTAGGTCAAGAAAGAACTCCTGATTGAGACGAATTGGGTGGTCATCACGTCGAAAGGCACATAGCAGGTTGATCATTTGGCGCAAGAAAGAGCGACCTTGGGGTACGACCTTGCAGGCATGCTGAAGGTGACCTATTAGAGACTCCAGTTCCTTGCGTTTACACCAACGCTTCTGTGACCAATCCTCCAACAAGGCAGTCATCCTATCAAATTTGTCCTGAGGAAGGCATGCCTGCAGATTAAGAGAGTCCAGTTCAATGCCCAGGATGGTAAGGCATGTCGATGGCCTTTCTAGTTTATCTGGATAGAGGGGGATGCCAAAGCTTAGAAAAACAGTCAATAGACCTGTCCAGATTGTGTTGACAGACAGAGGAGCCGGGAGGGCCAAGAGTGTGGAAGTCATTAAGGTAGTGCATCAGGAAAGTGACATGGTAGTTTTTCCTTGGCCACCCACTCTACTAAATCTGCTATACATGTGAAGATATATGGAGCTGACCTGACACCAAAAGGCAGGACCATGTCAACATAAAAAGCACCACGCCATTTCATACCCAGCAACGGGCAATCTTCTGTATGGACTGGCACAATACGGTATGCATTTTGCGCATCAAATTTCGCCATAAGGGAACCCTGCCCCAGTTGCATTATGCCGGCAATAATGTCATCTACCTTCATGTGCTGCAGAGAATAATCCTCGCCTGCAATTCCATCATTGACACTGTGGCCCGCAGGGCTAGACAGGTCCAGGATAAGACGCCATTTGCCAGGTTGGTGGCATTTGGGGATGACGCCGAAACGACTCACATGGAGGACCGAGAGGGGAGGCTGGGAGAAGGGGCCCGCCACCCTGCCTGTCTAAACTTCCGACTGCAAGTAATTGTTGATGACCTGAGGGTTTAGGAGTGCTGAAGCCATATTCCCCATTGCCGACTCCAGGGAAGTACTGTAATTGAAGCCTAGGTGAAAACCATTTTGAAGGCCTTGGACCATGTATGCAACTTTGTCTGGGTTAGGATGATGACAAAGATTCACGCTGGAATCTATCCACGTTAATGGGAGTAAGCTGAGAAACTGGTCTTAAAGGACAAAAAGCTGGAGAACACAACGAATAACTGGAACTAGACAGACCCTGTTGCTGAGAAGATAAAACAAATGAAGAACACAACTCTAATGCTGAAAAGTTACCATGAGAACCAACGTGAACAGAAACAAAACTATTTACAGGTGAATTGGCTAGAGGTGGCCTAGCTTTGGCAAGGCCCCCTTTGACTGAGAAGGGGAGCAGGACCGATCTCTCCGTGCGGAGCGGTGAGGGCAGTGGATGTGGGGGTGGTCCCCGTGGCACGATTCACAGGAATGATGAAACCGGCAGTGGCCAAGGGCCAGCGACAGCACCCATCATTCCAGGAGTGGCAATACTGGCTAGACTGGGGATTGCCTGAAGACCCCAGAGGCTCTGTTAGTGACGAGGCAGAGGAAGTTGAGGAGCCTGAAGCAGCTGAAGTGGTAACCGGAGATCTGGTGTGAAAATTGTAGAGGTCTGGGTGCATGCGAACCTGAGGCTGCGGCTTCTTTTCTGAAGGCGATGTCATAGTGGAGCCACAATTTGTTAGAAAAGCACCTGACGGTCTGAATAATGAGTAACTTGTACTGATTTAAATCTTTCCAGCGAGAGGGGAAGGTGTGGCAAAGAATCGTAGAAAAGATTGTGAAGGCTTCTATCCAGGTGATGATGTCAGCTATTTCGACAACCTGCTTCTTTGACCCTGATACCACCAGTTTCCCCTCCAAAAATGCTTGGGGCTCGATTTCTTGAGCCCGGATATTGTCTGGAAGTAGGTCAGCCAAGTCTACAAAACCCCAGCTGTAATCTTAGAGACAAGCTTATACGGGACTGGAGCATAGCCAGGACCCACCACAAATGCTTTGTTGAGGTTTGGAAACGTAGAGGACTCAGTTCCGGTCACGCCACCACAAGAGCCCCCAACCACTAAAGGCAAGTTGGCGGAGGACGTGGCAGGAAGAGAAGAGACAACCGAAGGACTGCCAAGTGAGCTGTAGGTTGAAATAAATGAGGGCACAACAAGCGTACCTGAAGACTGAGAGGTAGGGCCGGGAGTACCGGCACTGGAGGATGCTGGAGGCGGCGTCAATGTTGAGGCCGAGGAGAGAGGACCAGCTGTCGTGGCCATGTTTGTGTTCCCGCCACTTGAATCTCGAAGGGCAGATAGCAATGGAGGGAGCGATTGAAATTGTCTGTCCTAACGCATTACTTTCCGGCAGAGAAACCGGTTGACTTGGCGGTGAAGCTGGGGTGTTAACTGTAGGAGCTGGGGTAGAACTGCTAGAAGAACGAGAAGACGCGGTAACCGGGGAAGACATTGTGGACAAGCTGTTGTTCATGGTTCGCATCCACCACGAACGTGACGACACACAAGCCTTGAAAAATAATTGAAAGAAAAAGGATACAAGAAAAGGCACACTGTAGGACTGTTGCTCCAAAACTCGCTAAAAAGATGGAAGATGCTAAATGACCGCTCCACAGACCACTGTACAAATGGTCTATGAGGAACTCACAGATCCTAGCTGTATACAAAGCTACCACAAACCATGTGAGCCTGCACTTATGGGGTTGACTGCTGGATCCATGCTTAGCTCGTGGGCTACTTGACCGCTAAGCTTGTGAACCGCATGACCGCTAAACTTGTGGACCGCTTAACTGCTAAGCTGGTGAACCACTAGACCGCTAAGCTTGTGAACCGCTAGACTGCTAAGCTTGAGAACCGCTTGACCGCTAAGCTTGTGAACCACTTGACCGCTAAGCTCGTGGTGGTTAACTTAGTTAAATTGCATTTAACCAAATTTTAATGTGGTCAAATGTGCTTGGCTAAATAGCTACTTTACAGACATGCTACGAAAAATGGTGGAAAAAAAAATTACAAAAAAGATGTGTATTCTCATCAGGAACCTATAAAAAAATATTTACGATTAAAATTATTAAAGCTAAGAGTAGATCCTGCAACTATTAACATTATGTTGTAAAGGCTAATTGAAATATATTTACATGATTGTATTTGCATGAGTAAAATGTAATATTTGATAATCTAACTTTGACATCAATTTTATTAGCGGCATGTACTTGGTCAGGAAAAGCAATAAGTTTAACATGTAGTTCAATTTCATGTGGATTTTCATGCAGAAAGCTCATCAAGTCGAAGCAGTGGTCTTCTAGCACCTCCTCAGCTCCAAGGAGAGCAGAATGCTTACATCCCATACATTTATGCTAAAGACTGCATTCAAAAGGTATGTCAACTATTTTTTATCCATCTTCAGGATGCATATTATTGCTGGTAACTCTCCTGCATTTTGTACTTAGATTCAGTCTGATATTATTCAAGGATCAAGGGTTATGCATTGTTGAGAGCACCTCACACCAGTGTGGTCCGTGTTTAAAACCCAATGTTAATACCATATGTGGGTTGACATTGTTGCTGGTTCTCTCCCTTGTTCCGATAGGTTTTTCTCCAGGTATCCCAATTTTCAGCTCTCCTTAACAATCATCACCTTCAAAACACACAGACATGTTTGAATGAGTTCTCAAGAACTCTTAAACAAATGGGTAAAAAAATTACAATTTTTAATGTAACTGGCCTCTTTGCAGTCAGGCTTGCATCTCAGAGCCTAATGCACAGTCAGAGTGCTTGCAAAGAACAGAACTCTTATCCTCCATTTGCAGACTTAGCTTCAGCTAATGTAGTTGTTGTTTGGTCTGTTTGTAGGTAATGGACGACATGAAGAAGATGAAGAGTAATCATGTGAAGGTGATTGATCGCATTCAGGATCAGTACAAATCAGTTGAGGATGATATTCAGGTAGAGGCTGCACAACGACTTGAAAAACTTCTGTGTCATTGTTATTGATTGTGTATTTATAATGGTAATGGCACTGAGTGGAGTTCAGTTTGCCTGTAATCATATGAGTGATCATTATAGACCAAATTGAATGACAAGAAATTCTGTTAACAATTAATCATAACTATAACAAATTTGTGGTATTTTAGGCTTTTTTTGAAAACACAAGAAATTCTGGGAGTTTTTTTGCCAGCAGTGAAAAAAAGCCATTTAACAACGCATGTGCGATGGTGCGTACTGTCCAATTACTTAGGCATGACGCATACTGTCCAATTACAGTCCTATTAGTGCTGAAATCAGGACAGTTGATAGCCAATCAGATTTGAGAATTTTGTTATAGTTATGATTAATTGTGTAAGCTTGTATGGAAGGTAGTGTGATCCTGATTCCTATATATGGGCTATACATTTATGGATCATTCAAGAGGGTGTCCCATACTAACCGACCAGCACTTGTGCAGTGGCAGTGACAGTGACATAATGTACAAATGTACAAATACTGCATTTCACACATCCCTTATATGTAAGTGGACACATCTCCTAAGCAGATGCCTTTTTAAAGAAGGTTTGATTGAAATAGACTGATGATGGTGGCTAGAGTGGAGTAGTTTTAATTAAGTACATGTTGATTGTTCCTTATCTTGATCCTCTGCGTGGGTACTTCAAAGTGTGAATGTCATTATATTCCATTCTTTTTGCCTGGGCAGAACAGGGTAATATGGGACATTGTGAAGTTTTGATTTTCAAGTCTATACCACTATTTATTTGATCCAGCTAATATAGTTGATTTTTATCTTTTCCAGGCCAAATTCAACACTTTTGTGTTGAACCTTCGTAATGAATACTCGAACAAAGTCACTACCTTTCGTCAAGTGATCACCATTCATCGTGAAGACTCACTTCGCACAAACACTCACTGGGAAGATACAGTGAAGGTAATGAATTCCAAGAGTTGAAATCCCATGATTCATGGGCAACATGTTTATCCTAATGGCATCAAGCATGCTACTGATATTTAGCAGCAGTGATTTTTCTGGTCTTTCTGGTATGGACTTAAAAAGGCAAAAAATGATCTCAGATGCTTGATAGCAGCTACTCTTGATGTCTTACTCACTTTCATGTTGTACTGGAGTGGTATATTATATCCTTCTGGATTTTATGGAAGCAATTTTAAAAAAACAATGCTTGTAATATAATATTTTCAGAGCCTACAAGCCAAGAATCAGACACTACTGAATGAGAAACGCCAGCTTCTTATTAAGAACAGGGAAGAGTTCACCCAGCTGGAAAATGAGAAGGTGTGATTAATGCTATTATTTTACGGATTTAGTCATATACAAAAACAGTTTAAGCTATAATATATCATTTGATGCAAATGTTTCTTTCTTTCATTGGCCGAGAGCCCACCAAGTGACCTGCAAATAACTGCCTACAAATAATGGTGTGCTCATGCGCAATGTCATTCAACTGTTTTTGGCTGCAAATGCTATTCTCCTCATGCGCAAATAAAACCACGTTTGCTCGAGCTCCTTGCTCGTTTATGTGATCTCAGATGTCATTACTCCTGGAAGGCAGCGGGCACTAACCACTTTTCGAAGATATTATACAAACTCAGTGATCGAATGATAAAACAATAATATTATTAAACTCGGTTATCGCAAAATATCATGATTTGTCAGTGTCTTGCAGATCAATCATTATTTGCCTCAGTCTTCGGCAAATCACGATATTTTGCTCAACCTCGTCCAATAATTGCTAATTATTTGTCTCAACATTACCCTGAACATAATCAGGGTCAAAGGAAAGCAAAAGTTTAAACTGTTTTGTAAACTTTAAACTAAAAAAAAAAGAACTACAACCCTAACAGGAGATGCGTTATAGAGTGGCAAGAGGGTGCTATTTGCTATTTGCACCACCTCTTACTTACTCAAATGAACTTCGAGAAATCATTAGTTTTTGTCAGGAATTAGTATAACTATAACATGGCTTCACTGCATTCACTGTAAGTATATGTGTATTTGTAGATATCAGTACTTCACAGTGAATGCACTCTTTCCATCCTTTTTTTTTACTTTTTATTCAATACCTTGCCTTGTAGGTGACAGCGGTCAAAGACTTGACAAGGATGTTAGATGAAAGACATGCAAAATACACTCTGTGTGAGTACCTTAGCATCTATTCTGTCATTAAGCTATTGCAAGGTATCATAAAATTACAATGTGTCTCCAGATATGTACATAATTATCTACACTGAAGCAAAATAATGGTAATTTTTGTCTCCAATACAGTACTGGCTGACTTCAAAAATGAACAAGGAAAGGTAAGAGAGTTGGAAGAGAAGTTAAAATCTTTAGAAGAACAAGGATTGAAACAGCAGGAAGAGAGTGAGAGTCAGTCAAAATCACACCAAGATGAAATCATAGCTTTGAAAGAAAAACATGAAGGGGAAGTCAATGAGTTGAAACAGAAGCTAGAACTTGTTCAGAATGAAAAACAGGAAAAACAAGAGGAGCATGAAAAGGTGTTGAAAGAGCGAGAGGAAGAAGAAACTAAGAAGATTAATGAATTGTCAGAGAAGCATGCAAGTGAAGAAGATGCACTTAAAGCTGAACTACAAAAACTGCAAGAAGAAATTGAGGCATTAAAAGCAAGGTAAGTTGAATACATTCCTTTTCCCCAAGTGGGTTATATATAGGACAGGAAATTAAATCAGCTCTACACAGTGGTCTTTGTCATGTGGAACAGCTGATACCACAGTCCTCTATCCCAGTCTTAACTCATGTCTCGTTGGAACTGCTCTCTTTCTCTTAACTGTATCTTGTCCTTGAGCTCCTCCCACTCTTCTTCTCAATTGCTTTCCATCTCTTTCACCTATCCAGCTGTGGGTCTTTTTTTTGTTCAAGCCAAGAATTTATTTGGCAGATTCACCAATGTATATACTTCCTTGATAGTTGAGGATGAAGATCATATTTGATGTCTAGATGATCAAAGTTGATTTCATTTCCGGCCTTACTATAATTCCTATTTGTGTCTCATACAAGGCAGCTGAATTAGTTCTTCACCTGTGTGTACCAAACTGACATCTCACGTACCCCATGTAAATTTTTGGAATGCATTATAAGCATGCCCAAAAGGGGAAAACTAAAAAATTATGATGATGGTGATGATTGTGTTACATATTTCTCTTTGTAAACAGTGGAGTAGCTGCAGTAGCTACAACAACCACAGTGCTCACGACAACAGCAGTGAAATCTGAAACAACAGAGCCACAAACAACTGAAGTCCTTAAAGAAGAAACACAGGCAGAAGTCAAGGAGCAAGATGAAGTTACTGACCAAGCTTCTGCAGTTGCTGCTGCAACTACAACTACTGTCACAGTTCTTGACAATGCTGAAAAGGAGCAACTAACTCAGGAGATTGCAAAGCTGCAAGAAGAACTAGAGAAGAATAAAACAGAAGTAACAAAGTATAAAGAAGAACTTGATGAGGGTAAAGAAAGAATTATATCTCTAGAGGAGGAAGTCAGTCATCTTGGCAAGGAAAAGACAAGGTTTGAGAAACAAGCTACTGATAACAAAAAGGTAAGTCAATACAATTCTTTTTGTGTAGGTTAAGGGCTGTTTGGGTGGCTAATGGATAAAATATTTTTACACTAATGTTGTGAATCAACACAGTGTTTTGATAATGGCTTCGTCTAAAGTAGAGGTCACATACATTCCACAGGTCAAGAGTACAGGTCACTGCTCCATCGATAAATTACCAAACTTCACAGATTCCCTTGATCTAATAGAGCATTTTGTTAAGATATTAGGGCTAAGAGACACTTAATGCTATTCATTTATCTGTATCATGGTGGCCTGTACTTTGACCAGTGGAAAAGTGACCTGTATTTTAGATCCGTCACCCGCATGTGTTTACCAGAAAGCCATTGTTGATGTGCCAATCAGGTTGAAGGGAAATTCAAACACACCAGTACTAGTGGCGTACTAGCCGTGGTTAGATGATGGCTGTGATGCAGGCTAAGATTTGAATAGTTTATTGAATGAGGTTTTTTTAAGGGATTACTTAAAATAACAAATGCATTATTCAAAATGTTAACTGTTTGTATGTTTTATGTCTCAGGAGCTTCGTGAAACAAGACAGCAGTGCACAACTCTACGAGAGCAGCTTCAAGGTCTGTTAGCAGTGACAGCAGCTGCAGGACAAGTTGATGATAATGAGACAGAAGAAAAACTAAAAGCTGCTGAAGCTGAGAAGCAGGCATTAGTTGATGAACAGAACAAAATGAAAGAGGAATTTGAAAAGTGGAAAGAGCAATATCGACAAGAACATGAAGGAGAAGAACCAAGTGAAGATGACAGGTTAGTGTAATATATAGTTGATGTGACAACTGCAGTTTGTCATCTTCCATTGTCTTTTTCTCAACTTTGAATGTGATCACACCATTTGGTGTTTAGCTTTTATTGTCAATGATGTCTGCAGCTGGGCTGTCACTAAAGTCCTGGGACTTGGGATTTTCCCTGACTGCTATGAGCATGACCCCTTGCTAGTTTCGTAGGAAACAAAAGCAAAACATAACCAAACGTACTTCCTACCTGTTCAATTCCCTGCTTACTAACTGCATATACCTGGCAACTTAAAATCTTGGTGACTGCCCCGGGTGCTCATTCATCATGTTGGTTTAATCGTGACTCTGATATACAAGGGGTTGGGGAGCAACAAAGTTTATTCTCTGATTTTATAAAAACAATTTTGAGCCAGAACCTCTTTTCTTCATTGCTTTGTTTACTTGTTCCTTTAACGTGTATTGACAAAATGACACACTTTTAGCAAAACAGACAAAACAAGATTTTAAGTTGAGAATACTAAAGATATTGTGTCAACAAACATTATTTTGTCAGTGCAAAATGCTGATTTTTAAGGGAAAACTTGTTGTGTTCAAAGTATCACCTCACTTTGCAACTGTACTTTGTTTGGTCATCTTTTAAGGACGGACGAAGTACAGGCCATGATGGAAAAGTTGAAGCAGGAGGAGGAAAAGCTGAAAAAGGCTGAAAATGCAATTGCTGTCATGACCATGTTGAAGGAAGGCACAGTTCCTGAGGCTGTTGCCACTGCAGGTGCAGTGTTCTTGTGCTTAACTGTCTCACATAAATCAAATCAACAAAACAACAAACAAAGCCATGACATTAAATTCACCATTATCACTCACTCTTTCCATCAAACTCACCTTCAGTAATAACATTTGTCAAAATCCAAACCGCAACTATTTGCCCCTGTGTCTCTGTTTATACTTGTTATCTTACATTTATTTAACAATATATACATACTTTTTAGACTTAGAACTGTAATGTATAGAATGACCTTTCAAGTGAAAAAAATCTCTGTTATAAGTAATCTTTCCAGCTGTCTAGCTATATTCAGCAAATTCCTCTTATCATGGTAAACAAGTTTTTCTGAGGAGGTGGTAACTTTGGTAACTTTACATCCTGTTTGCATCTAGGATCTGCAGATAGCAGCAGCAAAGTTGAAGAACTGGAGGACAAAGTCAGTCAGCTTGAGGCAGCAAGGGATGAACTAGAAGTTTCAGTGGAAAAGTTAACAAAAGAAAAAGAGGCCCTGGAAGAAAAAGTATCAGAACAGGAACAAAATAACAAGGAACTAACAGAGAAGAATGCAGAGCTTACAGAGAAAGTTGCTGAATTGGAGAAAGAGGTTGAGGAGTTGAGGAATGAGCTTGATGAGATTGGTGATGGGGTTCCTGTGGCCACATCTTTCTCAAGTGATGGAGTGGATGTAGAGGTAAGGAAAAAATTGTTGCAGTTTAATAGGGACGTAGTATATTGGTCGTGATGGGTTGTTTCTGAGATCATATTCAGATGTTAATTTGCGCCTAATAAGAATTAGTATAATTACATTGATGATTATCGAAAATAAAGCGCTGTGATTGGCTATAATCACTGTGCGGTGATTATAACATTGAAGGCTAGCAGTTTTCAAAATGGCAGCCAGATTTTTTGATGTTTCGGAGTCGGAAATTGATCAACACTTTAATTTTCTCGAATAATCATCAATGTAATTATACTAAAACAATAATTAGTCGCCTCAGGCGACGTGAATATTGGCAAATAGTCACCTCGACTTCGTCTCGGTGACTCTTCACCAATATTCACGTCTCCTGAGGTGACTAATTGTTAAATAATCATTTGGCACAGTTTATTTCAAAGTAATGCCCAGTAAATGGTAGTTGTTCTTCTCCCTTTGGACGAAAAGATTAGTACCCTCTTGACTGCAAAAGGTATGCAAAATTATTCATCACCTGTTTGCAACATTATTAACTAGCTATATAGCCTTGAACAATATTCACAGTATCCCTTCTGTCCCCACGTCTTGTTCATATCATTTTGCTGAGATTGAGTTTGGTGGTACTATATTAATTATTTTGTTGAAATGTGTTTTATTGGTTATTGTTTCTTTTTACAGGGACTGTCAAGCAAACTCACTGAACTAGAGGAGGAGCTTGTGAAGGCAAATAATGACCTAGAACAGGAAAAAGCTACAACTTTGGCTCAGATAGAGGAAATAGAAGCTCTGAAGAAGGTTAGCAGTAAAATGAAATTGAATGTCAAATTCCTCATGTTAGGAGAGCCAAGACTTCTAGCCCCAGTTACTCAAATGTTGGATTGCGCTATCCACCAGATAGATCACTATCCAGTAGATAAGTTTTAGGGAAACCAAATTTGTGTTGAGTGAAATTGAGATTATTATGGTCGATTGTGATTCCTGTTGTACTTTATGAATGTGAATCCTAGACATACAGGTCCTGAGTGATCTTTGGCAAAAAAGAAGAAGGATTAGCCACCTTTAGAACAACTTGCCCCAGCTCTAAATTTTGGTCTTACACACCACAAAGGTTCTCTATCTTCAAAATTTCCATGTTGATCAGTGTTATTTCCCAATACTTCTATTGAAAGTTTTTCTACACACCGTTTCTTCCACAGCAGATGGCTGAGAATGCCTAATGTTTCTTGTTCCAAACTGCTTTTTGTTGTTGTGGGGGTTGGATTGGAAGTTGGAGGGGAGTGTAATTAATGTAAGAGTTTATCTACTTTCTATCATGAAATTCCCCCTTATTTTTTGTCCTGCAAATGTGGATGCCACTTATTGTACAGAATGAAGTACTTACAGGTAAATAAATCCACTAAGCCAGGACTATCCAAAGAAAATTTCTTTAGACACCAGTAATGCTTGCCAGCAGTGTGATCACCCTCTCCAGAGGTTGTGTGATGTTTAAGTCTTTACACTTGTTTACAGGAATTAGCCACCTTAAGACAAGGCTCCTCTGGAGAAGTAGATGAGTTGAAAGCACAGCTGTCTTCCACCAAAGAAGTATTAGAAGCTGATATTAAGAACAAGGAAGAGGTACAGTGTATTGATCATTTACTGTCATGTGACCTTCTTCATTGATGCCAGCTGAGTAACACTTCCAGATACTACAATGTGGCTATATCACTAATTCATTACACCAGTAACTTGATTAGGTTGGAAGGGGACAGGCTAAAAACAATACTAACTATAATTATTGTAACTGTACAGCAGTAGAGTGTCTAAAATGCATGCAATTCCACAATAGTTTTGGCCCCATTAAATCCTATACCACTTGCACAACATTTAAAAGCCTTAGCACCCTAGCTAAGTCACTGACAGGACATATCACTAAGGAAAACAACACCTTCCTTTTAGGGACTGGACCTACACGCAATTTACAATTCTCCCTTGGGGATTCATAACTTTTCTGTTGTGCAACCTGTCAATTCACAACGCTGATGAAGTCTAAGTGATTTGGATGAAATAATCGTTTTGATTTCTTAATTTTAGCCCTGAGTTTTGGTAACCTTCTAAAATAAAATTGTAATCCATTACATTTAGAAACTAGGTGAACATGTCAACCAAAGCATGCATGCAACTAAAATTTAAAAACACAGTTCATCAAATAGATAGAAGTGGAAGAAGTGTTGTGTGTAGAAAAACTATGAGTAGTGAGATTATATAAAGGATAAAAAGATAGTATGCAACCTTCAACTGCTGATCTAACTCTGGTGGTTGAAATTAGTCTTTCTTATAATCTTTACTTTCCTTGGTCTTCTTTTCACTGAAAACAACAGAATAACAATATGAAGTTTTGGAAAGACTGTCATTGTCTTTGAGGTTGTTGGCCATAAAAAGTAAATAGAAAGTCATTAACTTGGCTGATGTTTTTCAGTCATTTTTGCAGTCAGTTGCTGGTTCTCTTTGCTGCTGTTCAGGACCATTATTTTGGCCACTTGAGACATCTGTCCCTTTCAGCCATCAGATGCCTGTTTTAAACCTATTTTTTTGTAATGATATTGTATGTAACAATCATTATGTCTCTTTTATCCAGGCTTTGGCAGAAGCTAAGAAGAGAATAGAAGAATTAGAGAAAAAACTATTAGAAAATGTTCCAATTGACACAGCCAAAGAGATTGGTGCATATCAAGAGAAAATGGTCAGTGCAAAGAAATATTTATGGAAGTTGTAGAAATAATTACCCAAGCCAACACAGGGTTAATTCATTCTTTTAAAAAATTCACTTGTCCTCTTGTTGTCTAGTTCTATGTTTGTATGCCTCAGCTGACTCAATTGTCAATAATTTCTGTATAATTATATATTTTAGGCTGCCCTTGAAAAGGAGAAGGAAAAAGTAGTAAAAGAAAGCTTAACATTAAAGGCATCTGTCACAACTCTGACAGCAAAAGTGGAAACTCTAACCAAGAATATTGAACAACAAAAACAAACAGAAAAGGACTTACAGGTCAGTAAAACTGTTGCGGAATACAATAATTTTTATCCAAAATGATATGCATGCTTGATCCAGCAAATAGACAGAACAGACTGAGAAGATGAGAGGATGATGAAATTTTGTTAGGGCACCGGCCTTAAAAGGCGACTATGTCCGACCCAACACCTTGGGCATTCTTGTAAAATAACCAGCTCAAATACCTCCTGCAAGATGGGATTCTTAATCTGTAATGTTAAATTTCCATTATTTTGACTTATTTTTTGAAATTTTAAGTGCCCTAAAGTTGTTTATTGCTGGCAAACAGACAGACTGACTTACTAACTGTGTAAATAGACTTTTATGGGGAAAAATAGTCATTTAAACCCTTAGGGTACCTATTTGAAACTCCTCAGAAGCACAAACCCTGTTTAATTTACCACTGATTATTATGTATAGGATGCCAATGCAAAGATGCGTGCTGAGAGAGTTAAAGAGCTGAAGGATACCAAAGATAAAGCAGAAGCAAAGTCGAAGAAGCAAATTGAAGAAAACAACAAGAAAATACAAGCTCTTCAAAAGAGGGTCTGTTATATTCATTTGTTCAGATTACCATCTTTTTTCTTTCGCTCTAGTTGAGAATCGTTATCATTATTTTGTGTTTATTATCTTTAGCTGTTTGGGACCTAATAAAGTTTCCATGTACTCTGGGCTTACACTGCATCTACAGAAAAATCTGTGAATACTGGTCAGCAAATGACTGGTAGTCATGTTTCAGTGTAATTCAGTATAATAAGGCAATCTTGTGCTCTAAGAAACAAATATTGTATGGAGCTCAAAGTCGTGAACCTATGAAATCCAGAGTGCTCAGAATATATTTTTTATCCAGAAGCTAAGATCTCCTTGTTACCAGAGGTCAGATAGCGTGTGTAGCTATCACAAGTGTTGTAGTTATTTAGCAGCAGAGCCAATCCTGCCAGCTATGCAGGCAAGGGGTCACTGGATGCTGAACAAAAGCCTTTCACCGAAAAAAAAGGATACAATGTTAGAATACAAGTTTACATTGTTTAAGACTGCACTAGTTTATATAGCCCTTAGTTGATAGAGTGCTTAACTGAGCCAGGATAACACTCATGTGGTGATACCCTCTCTGCTGTGTCTGTAAAATGGCTCTACTTACCATATGCATGAATAGTGAATGGCAAAACTGGTTTTTTTTTTCTACCTGTGCATGGTCCAAGTGATTGCATAGATTTGGCGTCTTTATCTTGAATGAAGTGAACCTTTCTTTATGCAACACTGCGGCTGTGACCACCCTGCTTGTTCGTTTTACAATCATCCTGAGTGGGGTGGGCTAGGGAGATTAATTTCTTTACTGCAAGCACCTTCCAAGCGGTATAAGGAGGATTCCGTAACTTCATCACACAAGTTTTTTTGTTCTTTTCCTGGACAGTTTGCGTGTTCAAGTAACATTCTCAAAGTCTTTTTTGGTGTGATGTCCAACAAAATTAATGACAAACCACTTTGTTCGGCTAAAGGCTGTCTAGTGTGACTGTTTTGTATTAGTTGTCAGAGTTTGTTTTGCTAGCCTTATGTTTAAGACGATGAAAAGTTCTGCTAAATAACCTTTATTTGAAGCAAACATTTGCTTATTATCCTGGTTGGCTTTATGCATTATCCAGCTGTTTATATATGGCGAACAAGGAATAGACAAAGAATCCTTTGTCATGTTTGCAGATAAAAGAGCTTGAAGCTGGTGGGGTGAAACCTCAAGATTCCAAGGTTGATACTGGAATGGGGGCAAAGAGAAAGGTATGCAGAGTAATAATATTATTATTAAGCATGGGCAAATTAGAGGTTGTAAAAGAATATCCTAAGTTTCCTTTTTTTGTGGAACATTCATGACTTGACAAAGTGCCGGATGAGTACAAAATTAGGAAAAGACTTTTGCCATAACGGGGCGAGTCTACATTGAGGTTCTGTTCCATAAATTTTGCTACATGAGTAGCAGGTGAAGAAGTCATTTGTTCGCTGGGGTGTTTGTTCATATAGGGGTTTATCATTTCAGGATGTCACTGCCTTGAAAACCGAATACTTTCCTTATGATTCTTCTGGCAAAGGCAAACACTTTAATGATATAAAGGACATAACGTTTTGTCCGCAAACATTAGAAGTTACAACTACAACTGATGCTGGCCAAAAAGTAGATTTTATGTGTGGCAAAGTAGCACATACAATATTGTATGATATCATACAGTGTATTTTGAAATGTCATTATCTAAATCAGAATTAAATTCATCCTCTATTGGAAGTGTGAAGATCATGCGATGTTTTTCTTTGAAGGACTCTAGAGCGGCTGCAGACCTCGAAAAAGCAAACAAAGAAAAGGAGAAGCTTCAAGGGCAGGTTGAAGCGTTGAAAAAGGCAGCTCAAGTAAGAAGTCATTGTTTCGAAGTTCTTTTTTTAGTTTGTCATCTTATTATGCAGCATCTTCTCTCAAACAACCTTGCGTCATCCTCAACTAATACATCATTCAGGTGCTCTCATGCTGTTATTGTGAGGACAGCGCGAAGCCGAAGTGAGCTGGGAAAACAACAAAGGGTGGTTTAGGGGGTGAGGGCAAAAATGAACGCCTGTAAAACTCCGCCCCTCCTCTCTCCCTCTCGCTTTCTTCCTCCTTCGCTCTCTGATTTTACGCTGCACTCTACCATCTGAACGCTTGGAACAGTCTAGAACATTCATAATTATGGTAGGTCCCCAGCCCTGTGCTAATTGCTTCTTTTTGTCAAATTTGAACTTTTTTAGGAGGATCACGCCAAAATCAAACAACTTGAAAAGGATTTGAAGGAGGCGCAGACAAAAGCTAAACCTGCAGGACCATCTGCAGAAGAGGTACCAGACAATGTTGTAGATTTTCCTATAATTATTGTAATAACATTTCAATATCATTGTTAATGTGTCAGGTTAGCTTACTCATGTTTTTTCGCGCTTCATGTGAATAAGAGCTGTCAAGGTGAAATTCTTAGAAACGAAAAAAGACATATTTAGCATTTTAACATAAGTCCAATCTATGGAATTATAAGCACGAGTTCAGTTATATGCTTCGGCCACCTATAAGAAATTTGGATACTACTTTTCGTTACTACACTGTATATCTTTTTTTACTCCAGTTAACACGTCTTCACAAAAGACGTTCCCTTAGTCATCTTGAATTCTGTAATAGCTGCAGTTTCTGGATATTCTGTTGTGTTGTTCCTGACTTTTACCGCCAGGGTACTAACTGGAAAAAGAAAATATGTTCATACTTCCACAACCATTAGAGATCACTTAGACACTACGTTTAGGAGAACCTCGACTGCGCGGAGATCATTTTTCATTAGCGCGATAGCGTCATGGAGTAAGTTAAACGAGGACAACAAGAACAGTATGAGCATTGATCTTTTCAAGTGTCGTGCCCTTAGGGAACTTTGTGCATCCATATTCTGACTAATGTTATATATTTTTAAGGATTATATTTATTTTACTTCATCCCAAAATAATTTTCCTTTTTTTAGAACTGTAATTAGGTTTTTCTGATGATTGTAAATTAACATCGAAAATCCCAGTTTGGGAAATGGTAGTAAACTTGTTGTATTGTATTGTGTTGACAGTTTTTTCACTCTTCCTCAACAGAGAGCTGCCGCAAAGAAACAAGACAAACAAATGAAAGGTTGGGTATTTTACGACCTTAGTGGGTTTTAAGCATTGTCAACAAATTACAATTGAAAATGTGCTCAACTTCATATTTCTCATCATTCTCATTAGCTTTATAATCCTCATCATGTAGTCATTTCTCATTAACAATGGTGAATCAATCAATCGGTGAGATCATCCTTGTTAGTGTTTTCATCATCACCACCATTTATCATTATCATCATCATCATCATCGTCATCATCATCATCATCATCATTATCATCAGTTTGGCCTCTCACGCAAATCCCTATAGGGATTCGTCAAAAAGCACTCGCTCACTCTGATCCCACGAAAATACGCGGCCTACATAAACATCACCATCAACACCAATTGCTCTCATTACATCATCATTACACAACTATTCTAATCACTATCGTCTCCACTAGGTTCTACATTTCTTCTTTGTCTTCTTCATTTTCTTAATAATCTGGCTGATATCCTCACCAACATTATCTTTCTCTTGGTTCCAATTCTTTTTCACCTTTATAGTTCCCCTGCGTGGTGTAATCGGTGGAATTAACCAAAAGAAAAAATGAAAGTAAATCAGACACTGCTTTTCAATTGTGGTTTTTATTATCATCTTTCAATAGACTTGACAAAGAATTTAGAAATGGAGAAGAAGAAATTTGAAAAAATTAAGGAAACTCTAGCAAAAACAGAAGAGGAACTGAAAGGTCTTAAGAAGGTATGTTTCTGCTGTTTTTCATTTGTCGATGAGTCCAGTTAGTGATTTTATGAATTATAATGTACAACATTATTTTTTATTCAGGAACACGATGCCTTGTTAGCAGACAGCAAAAAAGACAAGGATACTCTTTCAAAGCTTGAAGTTGCTGCTCAGGTCGGTCAGCATCTTTACTTTAGAATAATCATAAATTCTCTTTGATTTAAGTTACTTTCAGTTTCTGTTTAGTAAGCTTATCGACGTTCGAAGAAATCAACTAGCAACATGTACTGGTAATAAGCACCATCTATAACCACTGCCTGTAATTACGAGCCTACAAATGACTTCGTTATTGTTTTATTATACGCAGGAAGGCCTTGCTGCTCAAGAGAAGGTGGATGAATTGTCTAAAGAAGTGAAGTCATTGAGAGAAGAAAACAAAACTCTCTCAGATAACTACAACAGTGAAAGAGTAAGTTACTCCATGTGAATTTTCAGCCAGCGAATACAGCCGTCGCCGCTTCGAAATGCCCCTAGCAGCGAGGAGCGAAGAGAGAGGCGGCTGTAGTCGCTGTCTTGCTGTTTTTCTGCATCAATCCATCTTTTTTTCCTTGTGTTTTGTTTTATGGCGTCAGAAACTGAAATCCTCATCTCCGCTTGCTCCGGGATATCACGCCTCCTTTTGTTACTTGACATGTACCACTCAAACATCAGCCTCTCCTTCTTCAGACTATGAGTTCAGCTAAGGGAACGCAAAGAATTGGAGTTCTTCTTATTGCCTTGCTTTGAATGTTATCGCACTACCATCAAAATATCCACCTGAAACTAAAACTTTAAAGATTCGTTGAGGTGTTTAGACCAAAAGTGGAGGAAAGTTATAACCAGACAGGAAGCAACGATGGATTTTGGATTACCTTTAGTTTTCTCACTTGGAAATTAGGTTAAAAATCAAACGAGATAATGCAGTTTTGTTCTTTATCAATTTTAAAACATTTTCCCGCTAGATTCTTAGAAAAAAGTATTACAATATGGTGGAGGACATGAAGGGGAAAATCCGTGTTTACTGCCGAGCACGTCCGCTGAGCAAATCCGAAAAGGAGCGGGTGAGTACTCGTCGTTGACGTTAAAGACAAGTAAATTCTTATGTATTCAAGGTTTTGCTGAGAAGGGGATAATTTACGCGAAAGTGTCTTGTATTATGTGAAACTGAGTAGTTTGCTATCGCCATTTGGCTGTCCTTATTATGCTGCCTAAGATGGTTTAAAAAGCGTTAAGTAAAGTTCACAAGATTGCCAGTATTTCGACAAACTAACTTGTCGATGAATTAAAATGAAATTCTTGATTTTATCGCAAGCCAACATTGTGATTGTTATCTGTTTTACCCTCCGTTGTTCTTGAGAGAATGAGTGTAACACAGTGAAGTAACTTGCTGAGAAATGAAAGGTGACGCGGTAAATCGAGCTCGTTAATTTCCTATAACCTTTGTAGTCAATTTATCAGTTTCACATCTGAAAAACATATCGTTTTACAGTGGTCGGCGTTGCCTAAAGTATATTGTTTCGAAATTGATAAGAGAGAGAAAGAGAAAGAGAAAGAGAGAGAGTAGATTCAAGCACTGCAGTGGATCTAACTTTATGAATATTGATCGAAGAAAATCAGAAATGGTGAGAGCAAGTTAGAGCATTGGAGCCGTGGCCTTTTCGGAACCAATCGTACACTCAAACTGCTTAGATACGGGGAGCATTGTGTAGATCCGGTTCATCTTTCCTCATAAGTAACATGTTATTATTTTCTTCACTGTAGGGTAATTACTCAGTAATCAAGTCCCCAGATGAATATACTCTTATAGTGGAGACAAATCGCGGTCCAAAAGATTTTCAATACGATCAAGTGTTCACTCCCGAACATGGCCAGGAAAAAGTCTTTGAGGACACAAATGTGAGTCAAGATTGTTTTGTTTTAGTTTGTTTGTTTGTCATTTTTTTCAAGAGGGAAGTACATGTTCTTCCTCAAACAGAAAATTCTTGTAAGAAAATCAAGAGGAAAATATAAAATGAATCAGTCAAGAGAGCGTAAATTGCAGATAGTGTCAAGGACACGGTCAAGTTCAGCAAAGACGCTTCATTTGGTCCTAAGGGACGGACCATTAGAAAAGTTATGGGGGGGGGGGGGGGGGCGGGCGAAGTACAAAAAAAAAAATTCATGCAAGGGAAAATTAAGTGAAAAAAAATTCATGCATGCAGAGTAGACCAGGAAAAAAATTCCTGCATTGGCCTTCCACACATTTTGCACAAATCTTAAGAAGGTAGGCAGGAAAGCATACTGTGTGCAAAACATCGGCCCTTTGAATAAACTTCCTGCTGAATTTTGGTCTTGTAAATAATCATACCTGATACAAAAAAATATATTTGAGGCTTGTAAGCTTATCATAAATTTTAATAGCTGGCAATTTCAGATATGATTATTAAATAACTTTAAATAAATTTAATTATCCTTTTCTATGTATTATAAAAAATCAACATCTTATAAAGTTATCATTTCCTTACTTTGTGTTATATATCTAATATCTGGAACAAAACATTTCTTTTAAATACCATAGATAACAATAATCAGAGTATTCCCCACAAATCGAAGGAAACACCCAGAAACACCCAGAATATATATTATTAATATGTTTCATAATGTTGACAGGCCATACACGACTCCCTTTGGCCAAGTTGTTGTATATCTTTGACCTTTAAGCTTCATAGTTTGAGTTGTTCATAATGTTGACAGGCTATTCACGTCTATCTTTGGCTCAGTTGCTGTTGCTTTGACAATAGTTTAGCTCTTACGAGTATATCTTGTAGTGATTTTCCTCTTTTGTAAGACATTATGGGAGGCTCTTTAAAGATTACTCTAAGCAACGGTTGGTTTTCTATAAGATACCACTTGTGCATGATGATTTTTTTTAGATTCGGTACTGAGGGGCGATATTCTGTCACGAATGGTAGTATTTTCTTGTGCGTTTTTGTTTTGTTTTGCAAAGCCGACATTTTTTCGTGATGCTTGACTTCTGATAGGTGTTTATCTATCACTTTATCTCTATAACCCCTCATACGGAGTCTTCGCTTGAAATTAGTTATGTTCTCTTCGAACGTTTTCTCAAAAGAGTTTGTTCTGAGTAATCTTAAGGCCTCGCCTTTTATGAATCCTTTCTTTACCCCTGGGGGGTGACATGAAGAGAAGTACGTGTATATATTGGAAAGTTTCTGTCGGTTTGAAGTGTGTACGCACATCTAGGATTGATTCCTTCTTAAATCTTTCTCCTTTGTAAATACATGTATCCAGAAAGGCGGTTTCTGTTTCTGAAACTTCAGCAGTAAATTTTATGGTCGGGTGGTGGTTATTTGCTAGCTCGATGAATGAGTATATTTCTTCTTTGCGTACATTCCACAATGAGAATATGTCATCGATAAATCTCTTCCACACTAATGGTTTGTGCGGACTTTTGTTAATAACTTCTGTCTCTATTGCAGACATAAAAAGGTTAGCAAATGCAACTGCCATTTTTGTTCCCATAGCTGTACCTATTACTTGGAGGTAGTTTTTTCCAACAAATTGGAAAGAATTCTCCCTTAGGATTAGTCTGAGCATATCTGCGAGGTATTGGCTGGGTACTGGAGGTTTGTTTTGATAGAATGTTTCGTATGCTTTGCATATAATGGTAATTCCTTCCCCCTGTGGGATGTTTGTGTATAGGCTAGTTACATCCATAGAGACTAAAATAGCATTTTCTACGACCCTGGTTTTCTCTATGAAGTTGATAAAGTCTGTTGTATCTTTAAGATACGATTTTTGCGATTTAGCAGTTGGTTGGAGGAGACTATAAACAAATGATGAGATTCTTTCCGTCGGGCCTTCGCAGCCCGATATGATCGGTCTTCCAACTGGTGTTGGTTTGTGAATCTTTGTGAGAGTGTAGAATTGTGGTATTCGCGGTGGATTTGGCGTGAGGGATAGCCCCCGGGGGGGACTCCCATATGAAACAGACGGGGATGCTCGTCGGAAATTTTGGATTGAACCCCTGAAAGAGACCATCTGGGCGTGGCTCAAGCTTTTTGTGACCCCTAAAGGAGGCCAATCTGGGCGTGGCTTAAGCAAATTTTGACCCCTAAAAGAGACCGCTTAAAAACACATAAATACGACAGCGGATTAATTATAATGCTCTTTACTATTTGTAGAAATCTTTGATATATAATCACAGAGGTAATACGGTAAACAAAACAATTTAAAATTTGACTTCTGTTTCTCTTCGCGTAATTCTGTGTTTCTTAGCGGAACCCTAAACCAGACCTTGGCGGCATAAAATATTGCCGCTTTGCCTGGAACACCCTAAGCGAGACCAAAATCCAAAATTTACACCCCTAAGCGAGACGACAAGCATCCCCGTCTGTTTCATGTAGGAGTCCCCCCCGGGGGGGTAGCCATCGTCTTGTCATCTCGTCTATATGTTTCTCTTTGTAAAGCTTATCTATCAATTTCTTTACCCTTTTAGAGGTTTCTACTACCATTGGTGTTTCTAAGGGTTTGTAGTTTTCTCTGTCATCGAATTGTATTTGACCTTCTTTTATTTTGTCTTTTTTTTTTTGAGGACAACAATAGAAGAGCCTTCATCTGCTCGTTTGATGTTGATGTCCGGGTTTTGTTTCAGTTGTTTGATGGGAAGGTGTTCCCTCTTGGGTAGATTGTTTCTAGGCGTGATTGTATTTATATTAGCAAGTTGTATTTTAACCTCTTCTAGGTATGTTTCTAGTGCGACTGATGGCTGAACTGGTGGTTCCCAGTCTGACTTTAAATGAAAGGGGTGTTGCTCTTTATCTTTTCCATGAAAGATATATTGTAGACACATTCGTCTAGCGAAAGCGTTGAAATCTTTTAGTAGTTCTGCCCTAACGTGACCTGTGTTTGTCACTGGTGTGGGGATGAATTTAAGATCCCTTGACAGAACATTTATCTGATCGCGTGTCATTTTGTAATCTGAGAGGGTTTTGATATGTTTCTTTCTTGCTTCTGTTATGTTCTTATCTAAATCACGCGCTATTTTTCGCCCCCGTTCATTGCGTTTTTTGGTTGACACGACCGCTTTTCTTTCCTCTTTCCCTTTTTAGATAATCTATATTCTCAGAAAACACTCTGGGATAAGATTGACTTTGTTTATTCTCTTTAGTATTTTGTAAGACATACTTCATTTATTTTCTTCTGGATATTCTCTAGTTTCTGTTCGTGACTGAATTCTAGAGTATTAGCTGGTACCTTATCTGACATATCTTTCTTCTTTTCTTTGCGTGATTCCTGCTCTAGTTTTACAAGTCTAGATTTGCTTCTTTCGATTCTACGGTCGTGAAACTTAACGAGTGCGCCTAAAACGTTTCGTTCTGCGTCTTTTCTAATCCAGCTTATGTCTCGTTTGAATTCTTCGTCCGGGGCAATGTTTGCCCTTGCGTTATAACGCAAAGTTTTTGGACATGTATTGTTCTCAATATGTTTCTTCAGTTTGGCGATGGATTCTTTGGACTTGTGTATCTTGGCCTTAATGGTGTTTTCAAGCTCTTCTGTAGTAAGGCGCTGTTTCTTAAAAGGAATGTGTTCTTTCTGTTCACGAGAGTCGTCATGATGACGTCTCTGTGGACCCGTTTTGCGCAGTTTTTGGACTTGGCGCCATTTTCTCTGATCGTTGGTGTTTGGTTTTTTCACGTTTAGTCTTTTGGCCTCTGTGGCTAATAGGCAGTCTACTACAGGGTCGTTGGCCATATCAGCGAGTATTGAAGGGCTTGCTGTAAGAAGTCCTTCTTCGTTTACTAGTGTGTTATCTGCCATGATGATTTCGAGAGTAAATTCTCAAGCAAGACTCGAGTTTCGGTCCTTTCAGTGGACCTCATGAGTTGCTACTATGTTAGGTTATGTAGAAATGGCAATGTGATGGTGTTCGTTGCTCAATTTGTACTCGTAGGTAAGATCAAAAAGAGAGGTTTTCTATTGGTCAATATGATTTGACCAATGGGGTAGTTGTATGCTTGATCCTAGTTAGGTTGTGTCTATATTGCGTCAGATCTTTTATAGTGGTTGGACATAAATTATTTTATGTATCCTTTAAGAACGCCACAGTCAACTCTTTCTAAGACGGACACCTTTGGGGCCGGTACTAAGTGTCCATCTTAGAGAGATGTCCGTCTTATAAAGAGTCAAATAAAAGGAGTAAAAAAGGCAGGGACCAACTGTAGGTGTCCGTTTTACAGAGGTGTCCGTTAAGAGAGAGTCAACTGTACACTCTTTTAGAATGCCTTATTTATAATGCTGTTTACATGTAAAATTTCAGCAATGCAATATGAACCTGCGCAGTAAAAAGGCTATTGTGAACTGTACCTTAGAATATGTATCAATTTACTTTCGCATACGTGCCCAGGTAGCCTATATTTAAATTATGCCCTGGTTAAGTGAACAACTGAATGATTTAATATGTTTTTAGCTTAGTGTTACTTCAAGGAAAAAAAAATATTCGTGCACAACATCTTGACAAAAAAAAATCTTCATTCACGGGAAACATTAAAGAAAAAAATTCCTGCGGCTCGAAAATCCCCCCCCCCCCATAACTTTTCTAATGGTCCGTCCCTAAACAACTAAAGAAAGTCTTATGAACAGTTTTCGTGAAGTGATATTGCCGGCCACATTGCGTTTTATTTTTGGTTTAAAAGAGTGTCTTGGTTTGTCAAAGTGAACCATTAAAAGTTGGGAAGTAGACCTTTTAAGATTTAAATAAAACAGGGGAAGCAGGCGCTGAGGTGTGTTTCAGACATGCATGTCGTTGAGTCAGTGGTTGACTCGGTTACCCTTGGCATGCTTACAACAACATGCAGTCATTTGATGACGCGCTCCGTTTTGGTTGAATCGATGTAAATTTTCAATTACAAGTTTACCAAGAGTCGTAATTCACTTTAAAATGCAAGTTAGTAAAATTGCTTTGTTTTTTATCCTTGCAGAATCTTATCCAGTCAGCTGTTGATGGCTACAATGTGTGTATTTTTGCTTATGGACAAACTGGCTCTGGAAAAACATATCCTTTAAATCATGATTTCGCATTAGTGGAAAGAATATTCTTTCACCTTTTCAAATAGCTTGTGAATGGAGCTGCCTAAGAGAGTTTTATTTGAAGAAGAGTAGAGACGTTCTGCATGAAAGACAGCTACCAGTTCTTGTAGCTAAACATCATTGGCTTTGTTAGCATTTTAAAGTAGCTTGTTATTCTTTAACCTTTTTTTACTTACACCATGATTGGAGACAAAGAGCTCAAGTCACCTGGTATTGCTCCGCGTGCTATGGAAGCCATTTTCAGCTTGATGAATGAACAGAGGTGAGTATTCACGTAGGTTTTTTTATTACTGATAAACTTATGTTCTCCTTTCCACTTGCAAAGATTGAAGCGAAAGTAGAACACACTCTCTTTTAACACATTGTATGGCAATTCTAGATTTTTAGCTTTTTTTTCCTTTGTGTATCAGTTGCAGGTCTTTGAAGAATAAATGTTATGGTATAGTGTTTCATTCGTTTAAAAAATTTCAATCCAGTTTGATTTCCGTTTATCCTTTTCTCCGAGTGGCACGAGTGGCACTTTTCAAATTAAAGAATGACTTGAACCGCAACGCATAGTGCCGGAGTAATATTTTACACCCTCTAATTTAGACTGGGGTTTCAAGTTAGTTTTATGTTCTTTCGGATACCCATGCAAAATGGTTCTCTGCTACCAGAGGTCTCTCTCGACGAGGAAAAAATGAGAGGAAGGAATTTTTCCCTCGTCGTGAGAGACCTCTGCTAGCAGGGAAGCAAAGTGGAAAATTGTCGGCAACATAGGTAAGCAAAATGGAGTTTTTAACGTAACATGTGGATCTCCCCTTCAACAACTCTCCTCCGTGACGACACTGAAAACGGCTGTACAGCAGACTACGATCAGGTTTGCAGTGCTGTAAACAACAGTTGATTATCAGACAATGTCCGACCATGTCCGACAAAATCCGACCTACCGTCAGAGTCGGATATGATAAACGGACAGACCAATTACTGAAGGCTACCTATTAATACCTGACGATTTACAGAGTAACTATAGAAATTACTACGTAAGAGTCAACGCTATGTATTTCTGACAACTTTTGTGGTGCATGTGTCCGCTTAACTGAGGTTAAGTTCACATAGCGCCGGTCGAGTTTTTGACCGATTAAAAAAATAGATCGGACATTTCATTCTCGCGGAACCGTTCATTATGAGGTGACCTCGAATTTGGTGTTCAAACTCTTGAACGTCTAGGCATTCAATTTTTTGTACGGTGGTGGTCGTTCCACTCTGTGAACATCTAAATGCACGAAACCGGTGGAAAATTTCGTCTGGTGGGCCGTATCCAACAAAGCCTAAAATGGTGACCTCAACGGACAAATTTCCTTTCTAAAAAGAAAAATTATTTACAGCCCTGGCCGTTTTAATTACTTAAATTCAAAGGGATAAATAAATAATGATTTGGACGTAGCACATCCACAAAGTGGTTCTTCGTCGACCTGATTCCTGGTCGAATTGGAATTTGAAAAGGTAGGTTTCACACCATTCAACAATGTTGGACCAATATGTGCAATCATTTTTTCAGTCATCTGTAATTCTTTTTTTTATTATTATTTTTGGTTCACAGGTCCAAATTCTCATTCAGAGTCCATTGTTATATGCTGGAGTTGTATAACGACAGACTTATTGATTTACTTGCTCCTCATGGCAAAGACGTATCCTTTGACTCCGAAAACGTTTTGTCTCCTTTTTGTGGGTTAAAGAAATCAACGTTGTCAATCATAGCTTTGTGGTGATCGTTCAAGATTTAGCCGGTATATGTGAGTCATTTCAAGCTGAGAACTATACTGGTAAACTCTGGATACAGTACCACAAATCAAGAGTAAAACAATATGTTCTTTCTTCTCTCACCTATATTTCGACCGTGTTAAACCGCCTTCATTAGGGTTCATGTCAGAATGCGGTTATCGCTTTGTATAGGAGCGAAAGTGTTTTTGGAAAGTTGTTTAAGTTAGTCTCAGAAGTTACTTCGTTGAGGGGTTTTGTGGGATTTTCTTTCTTCGTCGCAGGTTTATGTTTCGTCCACAATGTCTGCATTACAGTTTATCTTACAGTAGATGTAAGGTAGTGAAACAGAACGTTTTCGTAATACAGACACCTGGATCTGTCCCTCTGGGTTTCGCATTAAGGAGGTTTGACTGGACCTAGTTTTGTAAAAAGTGATGCGCGCTTACATCACAGTTTACAAGGGTCAAGCAAAGCTAGATAAGTCTTGTTTACAGCGGGGGGTTTCTTTGTGTTAGAACAGTTATGATAACTGATGACAATGCCTTCATTAAAAATAAGAAAAATTCTTTGAAATCCTTAATATTTTGAAGCCAGCGAAACTGGATATCAAGAAAGACAAGAAGGTTATTATTGTGTATTATCTCTTATTCATCCGTTAGAAGACATTGTTTCAATGGTGTTGAACGACTTGACTTTTGATAAGAAAGTGTTTGCTAACTTTACTGTTATCGTATTTTTAGGGTCTTGTATTTGTACAAGGCTCAATCTTGATGGAAGCCCCAACAAAAGAAGAACTCTGGAACATATTTGAAAAGGGATCGGAAAACAGACACGTGGCCTCCACAAGTAAGAGTGTGACCAAGACCTTATTTATTCTGAAATAATCAAGAAGCATTTTCATGCAAACAGTTTTGAAATTATTTTGGGGATGAAGCTCCAAATTCCAGGGCAGGAAAACATCAGTTGAAATGTGCAGTAAAGAAAATGTACTTCTTTTCGTTGTTGATTACAGTGTTTGGTTTAGTTCCCTTGGGTTCATTAGATTCTCTATAAGCCACTCTTTGTGAATTTCACACCATTTGACGCCGACCAGTCTACCCGTGGCTGCTTTTTTCGTTTGGGTTGTATATCAGTTTTACACGTAAGTTTCTACTCGTTCTATTGCATCGCTCTCATTGATCCAATTCCGCTGACATTGATAATTTTTGTTCAGTTTTTCGTATTAGTTCTTTTCCACTTATATCCCAGCCTCCCTTAGTGCTCTGTAACTTTATTTTTCGCTTATATCCCATCCCTTTTTTGATGCTTTTGTTGTAACTTTAATGCGCATAATGCGTATATTAAACTCGATTGGTGGCGGGTACCTCCATGTATCATTGTGTTGTCTTGTCTGTTCATACTTATAGCTATAGAAAATAGAGCTTTGGTATATTTCACAAACTAAAGAGAGCTTTCATTTTCCTTAGAAATGAATGCTGAGAGTTCACGTTCGCATCTTATTCTTGGAATCATTATTGAAAGTACGAACTTAACTTCTGGAGCTGTGGTTAAGGGAAAGGTATGTTTGTCCCCTGGAGTAAGAAAGTTATTTTCAAACTATAGCCTGAAAAACAAATTGCATGCAACGGCGGTTGTAACCGTTCTTCCTTAGTCGACTGGTCGTTTTTTGCTAGTGATTTCTTCTTTGTCATAACTGATGCTGGCCTGTTCTTTACTTGATCTTGGGTGAAATTTATCACCATTTCTTTTAAAATGCACTATTTTCTTGTCGGTAACAAGTTTTCATCTCCCACGCGCGTTAGGCAGGTCTTATATGTTGTTTAGGGCTGGTTAAGTTGAACTTCCGTTATTCATATTTTTAAAATAAAACCAAATTAAGCTTGATGGCCGCTCAATATAATAGAGGTGCCGCTTAATTGGGCGTGGTCGCTTAATGGATGTTCAACTGTAGTTACTCCTATTCTTACATTAGTTCGTTGATTAGCTACACTGTACGGTAACAAGTTAGGAAGTTCTTTACCGTGATAAGCAGTGCTTCGTGTTTATTTCAGATCAGTTTGGTTGATTTGGCGGGATCAGAGCGTGCCAATAAGACGGGTGCAACTGCTGAACAACTCAAGGTAACATAACGCCGCTTCACTAGTATTCTGTGCTTCCAAAACTGACCACTTAGCTAAGAGGTTTAATTCACGTGTTGTTGCTGACTACTTTTGAATAACAGAAAATATAAATGGTTATGCACAAGTTGTGCCTTTATATTTTGTTGACGCCCATTTATTTCACATTGTCTTTTGATTGTTTCTTGGTATCTCTGTTCCACAGGAAGCCCAGTCCATCAACAAAAGTTTAAGCGCCCTCGGTGATGTAATTTCCGCTCTATCGAGCGAGCAGCAATTTATACCTTACAGAAATAACAAACTGACTATGTTGATGCAGGACTCGCTCGGTAAGCCAAAACATTCAGCATACCTAGATACAGTTCCTATACGCAAAGCTACCTCGGGTATTTTGGGAATTGCTAATTGTTTTCTCTGCTTTGTTTGCAGGAGGTAACGCCAAAACGCTTATGTTTGTCAACATTTCTCCAGCGGATTACAACACAGATGAAACAGTTACATCTCTCACGTGAGTTCAAACTTGTTTTTATTCTTGTGACAAGGTTTGAGAGCAAACTTGTCGTAAACATTTGCTCGGTCTTTTTTATTTATTTGTTTGTTTGTCTTGCCCATTGTGCCAATGTTGGGTCTGTAGCAGGAGGAATAAAATATCTTCTTTCCTAGAAATATCCAGCTTTAACAAGAAACCTATGCTGGACAGTGGAGTCAGCCCTAGCGGTACTCCGCTGAAGGCGCGCGAAAGGAATTAGACTACCTTCCATCTGGATTTGACCATTTATCGCCGATCTTTGATTTTTCGTTTTAGATACGCATCTCGCGTGAAACTCATTACAAATGACGCTCAGAAGAACTCAGAAAACAAGGAAATCGCAAGATTGAAGGGAGTAAGTATATCTATTTCCATGTTGTGTCAAACAGGCCTGTTTTGCCCGTACCTAGAACGCTTCTAAAGCTCGAATTTGTTCCGCATTGTTTCATTTTGCTTTCAGCCCCTTCCCCCAGGTGATTGGAACCGTTTTCTTTTTTTTCCAGATCATCGCAAAATTAAAGAAAGGAGAGGCCGTGGATGATGCTGAAGTTGACGAGAGTACACAAGTAAGCCGGAAAATAAACCTGCATTTTGCATTTTTTTTTAACTATACAATGCAAGTTCATCTTTCCAGAACACATTTTTGAGCAGACATGGTTAAAGAATGCCTCTTCAAATACTCCAAAACTACACAATGTTAGGCGTCCAACAGTACTTGTTACCTAGAGGGAACTTAACAGGACTGAACTCCAAAGCTCAAGCCATACAGTTTCTTATCTTTACCATCCATTCAGAAATAACACGACACCCTCAGTTTCTCATAGATGAAAGCAATGTAAAACTAAGACAATTCTCATCTCTATAAACTACAGGAAAAATGGGTGCAAGCTTTCAGCGCAAAGATTGCTGGGATTGTTTGGGTGGTCAAAATAAACAGTGATTGGTTACTGGTTTCTTTTTGATACCGTACAACAGTCATATCTAATGTTTGTCCAGCAAACGGTCCCAGAAATCTTTGCATCGGAAGCTCCTACCCATTCTCGCTGTAGTTTATGGCATTAATGTAAAATCACTCCAACAACAACTAACTGCCGTCATTTTATTCTTTTGACAGGGTTGAACTGCTGAGTTTCTCAAACCTGAAATAAATGAAAGCTGCACCGTGAGACAGAGAAACTAAATCCCGTTCATTATTTCACGGATGAAGAAAAATAGTAGATAAACTCTCCTTTCCTTTGGGGGACGGAGCCTTGGGAGGGGAGGGTGTACTCCATTAAAAGAACCTTAAAAGCAGTTATATGTAGCAAAGATTTTTTTCACTGCTTGGTCTAAAAACTGGCCTTCCAAAAAGGAGTACAGGATCATAAACAACACCACAGGAAAGTGCTGCTTATTAGCTTGTAAGGTATTCTTTTGTGCGGGAGGATGAAGAGTACCTTGGCACACTGCTCAATAGAAGTTTGATGGATAGCTTTGCCTGAAAAGTTTGCTCCATGTAAATGGCTCAATGCTGTAAATGTCGTGCAGTGACCCTTCCTTCCATCATCCCTACTCACTGAAGTTTAGAATTTGTAAATAACTAATTATTGTACATTCTGCAGATTTTTTTACAAGTTTTCAAAGTTGCACTATTTTTATATCAACTGTAAAAAGAGTTTTTATTATTTATTCTCTATTTATTGTAGTAAACAAGGGATTTCAGTCGCTACTGACTCAAAAGTGCTGGAAACTTTTGTTCAGTAAAACAGTACCGTATGATAGGAATTTTAATCTTTATAGTGATAGATCTTACGCCCAAAATTAGATAAAATCAGAATCTGATAAATGCTGTGTACGATTTCTTTATGCCATCTTTATGCCTGTCTCCTCGTTTTTTCGCAGACTTCACACTTTTCATGTTACCCCTTAACTTGACCAATTGCAAGATTTAGAAACGCTTCCAACTTTTTTTAGAGTGTATCCAGAGACTCGGGAGTTTTATACAACTGTTTTACACTTTGATAACCAGATTAGTCCTCTGGGGGAGGTACTGTCTGTAAAATCTTATACGCACTAGGGGAGGCTCTGCCCAAAAGGACTTCAGGTATATGAATGAGTATTATAGGGATTTCGTTAGTTGAAGTACAGTGAAACCTCTATTAAGCGGATCCCCAATTAAGTGGACACTAAGCCAGGTCACGAAATTAACGTCTTATATTTCCCTTTATAACGGACCCCTATTAAACGGACACCTCAATTAAGCGGACTCGGACGTTAAAATAAATTCTATTTGGATAATTTCTATCGTGGAAAACCTCTATTAAGCGGACACTGGACTGCATTGACAATAGTAGTACTGGATTACGTCCTTGAAATACGTACTTTAGTCGATTAATAAAGATAAATAAATACATTTAGCTGTCAATAAACCGTAGATTACACCGATATCCGGCCGTATGATTGTCATCCGCGATCAAAGTTCACCTAAAAGTCTTGCACAAAGAACTACACAGCTTCCTTAGCTTCCTTAACAAACTTTAACAACATGAAACTTTATCAATGTTAATCGTTAACAAACATTGCGCAATTTTTAAAACCTCTATTAAACGGAAAATTGGGAAGGTCCCGAAGGTGTCCGCTTAATAGAGGTTTCAATGTATATGAAACCGTAGGGAAATCTGTCATATAGGTATTTAGTGTTATTAAAATATTTAGAACCCATCTATGTCATTCTGAGGGTTTAGAACGGGAAAGAGCGTTCTTAGTCACGAACTGCGCATGTGCAGGATTTTTACCTGCTCTGTTGATTTTCTCAACTGTCCGCTATATTGGATTTAGGAAATGAGGCCGATTTTTGGCAGCAAACTTCTGTTTATAGAACATTTTTTCTGAGTTTTTGCTCGTATACTTCAGTACTTTCTTCTACCAGTTCCACTTTAGCTATAGACGCGAAATCATGATCTCGGACGAGGGGTACCATTTTTCAATGAATTTATACTAAAGGCCGGTATGGTACCTTTTCTTTCAAAATGGTAAGGAGTTGGATATCAAGGCGGAGTCTCTTCATATAAGACATGGAGTAGCCTCGCCGCCCCTGAGGGTTAGTACTCTTCCCACACGTTTCCGTCTCTGTCTGAGAACAAAGCGGTTGACCTTGAATCAATCTAAATTTGTGTCCTGTCTCTCCCCTAAATAAGGGTGGATGTCCACTGTCGCGTAATTTTTATGTGCGTACGTGCGTAAAATTTACGTTCGCATATAAAAGAGAGGCAATGTATGGAAGATCGCGCGTAAAAGGAAAAATTGAACCTCGTTCAACTTCACGTTTAAGCGCAACACTTCATTTATTGTCTCTGTTTCATTTACGCGAGTAAAATTTACGTGCGTGTACATGCACGTTAGAATTGCGCAAGTCCTTAGTAATGATTGCATTTGATGCTTATTTTTGTCATAACGCCTTCAAAGTTATGATGGGCGGTAAAAAAAGCCCTACTTATTAAATCCCGCTTATTTTTAAATAATAAGCTTGAACAGTCTACGTGAAATAAGAGCTAATAAGGAACTTAAGATATGTTACAATTCTTAAAAATGCAAGATGGCAGTGGAACATTCTTATTCGGCTCGAGATTATATGCTGTGACGTCATCGTTTTCGTAAAATTTCCGATTTTATCCTTTCACTCGAGTAGCGAAACCAGCATATTTCGGTCATCATTTTTTTCCGGACGTGTAACTGGAGGGCAAAAATAAATAAATAAATTACGGATACTTGTGGACCGGGCCTCTGAGAGCCAATAAATGATCAGGAGCATTCAAATTACAGTTGCAATTTCATTACGCACTCGTACAGACCTATTGAAAACTGGGCGCGTTTTTATTCCGGCGTACAAGAACCTGACAAAGAACATGCGAAGAAGAAAATATTTGTCAAGTTCCTCTGCTTCCAGAGGAAACGTCCCACGTCACAGGTCACGGAATGATTTTTGTCGCTACCGATTGCTACACTGTTCCTACAGAAACTTAACTCGAAATATGTAACCGTAGTGTTCGTCCTATTCCCTTGTTTGAATGTTATCAGAAAAATACCGACAGAAGCGACGCCTAAATATTAAATTTAAAGTTATTGGTCCAGACAACTAACTCAGGCAATACCGGAAATATTCATGTTGAAACTATGTAAATACTTATTGTGATCACGTAGTTACGTAGCAAAAAAATATTACCTTTTCATATGTGTTGTGTTCACTTTGGATAATTTTATCTCAATCAAACCGTAACTCGACTATAGCAATTAACATGCTTTGTTCCTTTAATTATAAAGGTTTATTATAACATTACGTCGGGTTATCTCATAAAGTACAACAAAGGTTAACCTGTTCTAGTCTATTAAAGAACTTAAAAGAACAAATACTTTCCAAGTTTTATGTTAATCCTTTTTTGGCTAGAGGCTTATCGGCTTACTAGACTATACTAGTGCTAGTCCCTATTTGTGAGGTTTGCAGCTTGTTATATGCATCTTTGGTGTCACTGCGCTTAAACAGAAAAAATAACCACGAATTTTAGAAAGAGACTCAACTAAATAAATACCATTTTGTCCTAGCTCTTTACGAAAGTATTACTCTTAGAATGATTCACAGACGTTTGCGCGACTTTAGCAATTATTGTTTAGCAATTGTTCAGTTAATTCCCAGTACTTGTTGGGTAGCCTGTGGAACTTGAACTGCTCTTCAATTTATTTTCAATTTTTTGAGAGAATTTTTAAAGTTGTAGAAGTGCCAGAATATTTGAATTTTCTTTCAAAGGAAATGAAATATTTTGAAACTGGGAAACATAGATATTAAGAGGTAATTGAGGTTTTTGTGCGGGCAATTTTTTTTTTGCAAGTGGAAAGCCTCTATACCATATATGGAATGGCACGCAACTGGCTTAGAATGCTGGGAATCTGGGCGTCATTCGAAGCTGTTCAGATCACTTGGTTTTCCATCGAAGGTTGCACACTGTTAGTTTGGTTAATATCGGTTTTGCTCGAGTAATTTCAAATAAACAAAATGGATACGATCAAGAAGAAAATGGCCTCTCTTAGGGAAACCCTTGCCCAAGCAGAGGAACGGGCAGACAAAGCCGAGAGCGAATTAAAAGAATCGAATGAACGTGCCGCAAACGTGAGTAGATTGTTGTGAATCAATGTTGGACATCTTACTAGAGCTTCATTACTCTTGCTGGATGGTTCAGAATTTGTGATCAGCTAGATCTGCTTATGAGGGATATTGCACGAAATGTTAAATTACCTGTTTTCATCTTACGATGCAAAATAGACTAAGGAGCCAAGACATCAGACTTACCCTGTGCATGAAATTCCTTTGGTGCACAAAGGCGCAAGCTCACGTCTTACTGCCGCCTTGCTAACTAGAAATATGCTGTTTATTTTTCGAATGGTCAAATTTTAACATGATAGTAGATTTATTTACTGTGTTTTTTATGGCTGATTTGCCTGTAGCACACTGTAGAATGACGATCGTCGGGTTGTCTGACTTGCATGTAAGATTAGTTTGGGTCAAATGCAAATTATCAAATGTTCGCTTCGGTTGGATTGATACTAAACGATAAGAGAATTTTGAGACGACATTAATAGACCTCTGCGAGCCTATACAAATAAATTTATCTTGGTAATTAATTGCTGCATTCGGAGAAATTTACCGATCGTATCATTCCTGATGTTCAGGTGTTGTGAGATACGAAAGAAAACATAAGCTTGAGCTTAAATCGAACTACAGAATACAGTAAAAGGTCTGATATCTTAAACAGAGCGAAAAACTGCTTCAAAGCCATATTTAATACAAGACAATGGTTAGAATTATAGATAAAGTAGCGAATTTCAAAGACGGCTTCACAATTTCAGATAATGGAACAAAGAATGTCCGCTAACCAGGTCAAGCACAAATTGCATGGTAAATGTGTCAGTTCTTATTTTGCTTTTGCTTGATGTTTTTTTTCTGGAAAGCTTTTTTTGCTAATTTCTCCGTACTATTAAATGTTAATATAAATGCATAATTTTGTAATTTCCCTGACCTGAAACGGGCCATTGGACTCCAAGCTAAGCAAGATGTATCAAAGTGACTGTCCTCTATAGACCTAAGTGGACACATGTTATTTAAAGCAACTCAAGTCGGAACTTTTTTGTTCTAAAATGAATGTCAGCAGGAAAATTAAAAGATGATTCTCTTGTACTGTAGTATCTATTTTGCCTGGCACTAAATTCAAACTAAGTCAAGAATCTTGAGGTCTTGACAGGACTCAAATCTTTGACTTCTCAAGAGTACTATGTGGGTGCATCCACTGAGCTGTACAGGTTGCAGAGATTCATGGAGGGCAAAGACATTTACGAAGTTCATATGTGATGCGCATCCTGTGTACTGCTAGGATCAGCAATACTGAACTATACAATTTGAGAACATATTTTAGGTGTGGTCTGTGTATAATAGGGCATAACACATCAGCTCATGTATTTTTGTTTGGATAAGGCATGAGAACTTCTTAAGCAGTATGTACTATAAACTATTCTAGTGCAATGCTCTTTTCAAAATAAAACATACAGTACTGTATTCATAAGCATGTACTACCACAAATGCGGGATTACTTGGGTGTTTTTTCTGGGCAGATCAAAACACAGATAGATTTTTTTAGTAAATATAACATTGGACATACCAGATCATATGATAAGCAATTTAGTGTTCCTTGAAGCCCCATCAGTGAGCTATTGATTTAACTGTAATCCTCTTTGGAAAATAATCAGATGTCATGACACTAATAAAAGCAGACAGTGATACCAAAAGATAAATCTAGAATCCTGTGTGATAAAATTAAGAAGATGGTGACTCTTATCATCCGGCCTCCCTCTTCCTCCTGACATCTTATGTTTGGAAACAGATAGAAAGGAGTTTTTGTCATATTTAGTGATCTTTGATTAGAAAGGCATTTAACATGCCCAGACCTTCTCTTATTGTTATTTACTGATGGATTTATTAAGTGTTTTTATATATTTATTTATTTTACTGATCTTTATGGAAGTTAAATGGACATGTTTAGCTGGTGGATAGAGTACATGGCCAATTAAAAATGAAGGAGTTGTCAATATGTTTAAAAACAGACAGGCATCTAAAGGTGATAATATGTGATAATGATATAAAACAATTTGATATTGTTTTCTAATTTAGTGCAGCAAAAACAACAAAAACAAAAAAGTTTACGTGGTTTACAGTAATTCTTGTTCTTTATGCCAAACCATGAACACCTTTCTTATTGGACAAGAATGTGTCATGTCATCAAACAAAACTTTATAACTCTGTAGGACAAACAAATCTCACTCACATGTGATCAGGTTGTGTACCTTGACACTGCAGGAAAAATCTGTGAGATAGTTGTACTAAGCAAATAATGTTTTCACGGTCATAGTGAAAATATTTTCTCTGGAGAGGACATGTACTTGTGGCAATGAATAGTCTGTACTCCAGTAACCAGGAACAAAGAAAAAGAAAGAACTACTAAATTTGTTGGAAAAGTATGGGTGATGCCAGGTATCAACCTTGTGCTGCGAGGACATTTACAGCTGTAATTTCAAATGGGAAAATTTACATCATAATAGTAGTTGTTTGTTTCACTCAGTGTACCTTGTTTCTTCACTATGTTTTTTTCTATTGCCTGTATTATTTATACATTTTGTATCATTCAACAAATAGTCTCTGTTAATAAAATAAATGCCGTAGAGAAAACTTGAGAAAACCTTGACCAATTTTGATATGCCTTTGGCCTGACTTCCTTTAATAGTGGACTTATAGTCACTATTTTTCTCGTACATTTTAAAATTAAAACTGTCATTACTTCTTGGGGTTTCAATCTTGACAACTCATGTACTTTTTTAATATAAATTTTTTTTAAGCAAAGAAAAAGAAAGCAGCAAGGTGGTAAGCATAGTCCTTGAAAAGAAAAGAATTGGAAATTAGGGAAATTGCCAGCCCCGCCCCTTGATGACAGCCCTGCAGGAGCCAACCCAGGGATTGGGAAGGCTGTGTGCCATGTGCATATCGGGCTTAAATTTAGCAAATGACACATTACAGCATGCAAAGAAAGTAGTGTCTGATAGCCCGGGGCTAGTGGATTTTGCTATCGGGCTAGTGAGTTCTGTTTTTAACTTGCTCGACAGGCAAGTGATGCTTTTTGAGGAATTCAAATAACAGAAGAACTGTGAAATCGATTCTGCTATTCAAAAAGTTTTGGGGCTAGTTGAAATGACGTCTGGGCTACTGAATACTGGCTTCATCTTGCCCAAATGGCAAGCTGTAAAAATGATTTTCTTTGCACCCTGCATTATAAAACTGCTAACCGAGCCCAGTATGCACCCTGGTCTGATAATAAGGTGATAAGCATTTCAATTTGTGTATTAATTTTGTGTTACGACAAATAAAAACATGAAATATTAATTATTTTCATCCCTAGACCTCTACTCGCACTCAGCTTGCAAACAAAGTTCTTTCGAACTTTTGTCTTCATTGTTTTCGTCTTTCTGGCTGAAATGAATTCATTAATTGCATTTGAATTAGTTCCTAAATTAGATTTTCAAGGCCAAAGAAAAGTTTCAAGTTTTTATTTAGCGTGAATTTGAACGTCTAGTCTGCCAACAACAACAACAACAATGCGACTGACAAATTTGAAGGTCCATGTGGTGAAACAAGTAAGCCCTCCACACTCTCAAGATGTGCATGTAACAATGACAGGAAATTCCAGTCAAAGAGGCTAACTTTGTGGCGGTTTCTGGTGTCTGAAAGAGATGCCATGTTTTGTAAGACTTGCCCCAAAAGTTGCAAAAAAAAATCATCACCCTTGGCTGAAAAATATTATTAAGTATTAAAAATTGCAAAAAATACTCTGGACTTACTGTAAAGCACATTAAAAATACACAAAATACTGCACACACTACCACGAATTGCACATATCATTTCCTTCTTCCTTCCATCCTCTCTTTAATCTGCCCAACCCATGACTTCAGTGGCCCATACTTTCACAAAATGGCCCATAACTTTTCAAAGTCAGGGGCCATTGGCCCATTTGTGTATTTTGCCTTCCCAATCCCTGCAAGCAGTCCTGAAGTCCAAGATGGCATCTTAGCCTTGAAATCATGTCGCATCCAGAATGATACCCACAGAACATTGTTATTCCTGCATTTAAGAAAAACAAAATTGGAATACGAAGCATTGAACTCTTTGTTGGAGGCAGTAACAAAATGTGTAATAGATATTGATGGCCTCTTTCTTGTTGTTTATGTAGGCAGAGCAAGAGGTTTGTTCTTTGACAAAAGAGCTCCAGACAATTGAAGATGATCTAGATGCAGCAGAGTCTCGCTTAAGTGCCATTACAGAACAACTGAAGGAAGCTGAGGCACAAGCAGATGAGAGTGAAAGGTTAGTGCCTATTAGGGGTGGTGCTTATTAACCTTTTGTCTCTTTAATGCAATGCTTATTTGAGGGCATTGCTAATTCAAGTAACTATTATGATTTCTCCTGTTTTGCCTCAAATCACTCAAGATAATCCATGGCAAGAAAACCCAAGCAATATTTCTGGGTATAATTGCCCTCTAAAGAATCTGTTCTTCACAGCTCGACTCTGCTATTTTTTAAGAATAATCTTTACTCCAAATTTCACATGATTCCAGATGCAATTTTGCATAAATCTCAAACTTTAAAAAACAAAATAAATAGTCCAAATAGACTGGTGGAATGCACCGTCTGGTAAGTTCTTATATAATTTTGCTTGGATGTGATTTTTATTCAAGTGGAAGCTGGCGTAATTCACAATGTTTGTTTGTTTAGAACATTTCTTCAAATTTAATAATACATGTAGTGCTCACCTCATTTGTAATTAATCAAAACAGTTTATTTACATGCATTTCATTGAAAATAGTAATTTTATTCCAAAAATCAGAAAAAATGCTTGACATGTCTTACAATGTTAAATTTGTGTTAGAGAGCATCCCTGTACAGTATTCAAAAGAATATGGTTCACAACTAGCCGACTTCAAACATCTACATCCCTTTATCTACATGTATGGCTTCAGCAGTATTCTAATATTGTGAAGTTATCTTCTTTCATCTCTTTAAATTCATGACAAAATTTACTTTTAAACATTGCCGTTCATTCTGGTCATTGTTCAAAGTTATGAAAAAATTCCACGAAAGGTTTTCTCTTGAAACAAGCAGACATTTTGTTTTTGAAGCATGTGCTTTCACTTACACAAATTAGATTTCCATGTATGGAAGGTAGAGCTCAGTAATGAAAGGTTTTGTCTCGCGGGATACAGAAGACTTTTTCATTCGAGTTTCTTTGATAGATTTTCACTGCAATGCATTCAATTTATCAAGTTTTTTTTACTTTTAATGTTTTCAAAACCACCTCAGAGATGTCAAGAAGTTTCTAAGACAAGAGATATGTCAATCAGTCACTTACGTTCTGGGACATTATGTCCGAACATATAGCAATTTATATTAGTCAGACATGTTCTAAAATTTTGATCAGATATTAGGCCATTTCCGAGTTCCAAAAAGTTTCACTTTCGAAACGAGGCTAAGTGCGAAACCTTTCATTTCCACAACAAAGGTTTCACACTTAGCCTCGTTTTGAAAGTGAAACTTTTTGGAACTCGGAAATGGCCTATTTCCAGCACTGTACAGTAATGATTCATAATATTGAATGTTACTCTAAGCAATACATAGGAAGGTAAATACGAAAGTGGAACAAATATTAATTTTAATCCTGGATTAGTGCTAATCCGTCTTTCAAGAACAAGGCCCTGAAGGTTAAGAATTGGATGTTTTACTCTTATGTTAACTCTAGGGTTAAAAATTTACATTAACTGAGTATTTACTTCACTTGCTGAAAGAACAGGCCTGCAAAACCTGTTCTTACGCTGTGTGTAAAAACATGTCAAAACTCTGACAATGAGCAAAAAACTGTTACAATGGCCGTAAGTTATATTGGTGATTTATTTCAATGCATTCAGAGTTATAGTAGCTTATTCAAGAGTTTTGCAGCTGTAGTAGGCGTAAATTGGCCGCAATCAGTGACAAAATTTTATTTGTCTGCTGATATTTGAAGTTGGGCAGGGCTCGAAATTAACTTTTTAAGTAAGGCGCCAGCTGGTGACTAATCCAAAAATTTTAGTCGCCAAATCTTAACTTTTAGTCGCCATGTTTTTCATGGCGTTTGTACTCCACAAGACTGGTTTAACAGGTTCCGTACTCCTCTCGAGTGTGTTAATAATATTCAAAATTTCATGCGTTGCATAATACTCGGCATTGGTGTACAGTTCTTCTGCAACTAGAAGACGCAGGCAGTTACTTCGTGTTTCATCACCACAAAGAAAAAGCGAAACGGACTTATACAAACAATCTCTGTTTGCAGTGGATTTTAACTCCACACTGACAGGATGACTTGCTTGTTTGCAATCGATGTCTGGTATCAGGCTTGTTCCGAAGTCGTCCTTTGCCAGCTTACTAAAATCAACGTTATCCGCCTGAACGGCCCACAACAAGCTCAGATCGTCGATCAATTTCTTGCACGATTCTACATTGTTTGCATTTAGCAAAGTATGCAATGAATTTAAAGCATCTTTTGACCTAAAATTCGATGAAATATTCATGATCTGACCAGGGATCAGACCTTGTGTCAACTTCATGCTTCAATGATTGCACGTGTTGTTAGTGCGCCCGCGCTACTTTTATTAAAGAAGCTGCTGAATTAAACATGGCGCTCGATTATGAAACATAGCGATCGAAAAGTCGTGGGTTTGTTTTGTTACATCTGTTCGCATAAATCATGAATTTTATCCAAAAGTACGATTAATTTACCTTGGAGATTAAGAGATGGGAGGAAAAAAGGTGAAGGTGAGTCGCCCACTGGCAACTAGCTCTAAAAATCTAGTCACCAACACTTAATTTCTGGTCACATTGGCGACCAGTGAGTCGCAATTTCGAGCCCTGTTGGGCCTTATTTTTAATCATGCAATGTCTTTCTTTTAGAGTGAGAAAAGTGCTAGAGAACAGAGGCCAGGCTGATGAGGAGAGGGTAGGTTTGTTTTTGTGTAGTAGTGCTGATCAAGTTTGTCCAAACTTGCAAGAGGGAGAATTTTCTTTTCAGCATCTTATTACAAACATATATATGTGTCCTGTTGGTAGCTAGTAGACCAAAACGTTTGTTTTGACCATGAAAAACTTTGAATCACTGGCAACCCAGGCTTTGTGGTACTACAAGCTAAGCATAGTATGATTCCTGCAAAATTACAGTCAGGATGGTAATTACACATGTACATTAGCGGTTTCTCAAATATGTGACCAGGCACGGGATTTCGTACACTAACGCTTTACCGTTTAACGGAACAATCCGTTTACTCTCCGTTTACCATCCGTTTAAAACGGATCATCAAAGCGTTTAAACGCTTTCCTCATCCGTTTAACGTTTTCGACAAAACGTTTAAACGGTTAACCTATCCGTTTAAAAAAATTTGCATCCGCTTAATGATTTGGCCTAACCGTTTAAACGGTTAGTCTATCCGTTTAACGATAACTAACTTGCATCAGATTCTGTTTAACGTTTTTGACAAGCAAGCATATGAAGAAAACAGTCCTTTATCGATCCCGCTGCGGTCGAGCGGCTCTGTTGCTCTTCGATTTAACCTACCGTTTTTAACTCTCTGGACTATTAGAAGGTCTTCGATTAGAAGAATTCTCAATCGAAGACCCGCATCAGTAATAGCCCTATAATAATTGTTCTTGATTCTATATATCAAAAGCTTCATATCTTTTTACGGCAACAGGATCAAGGAGCGAATTCGGCATGTTTGCGAACTCGAATGTCACGCTGGAATTCGAACTTGACAGGTAGTGCCGGAAACCGGCGTAAACCTACGGCGAAATCTACAAAATCTTCTTTGAGTTTTTCATCGTTTATTCCCATCAGTTAAAGGAATACGAAAATCGCTTTTAAAAAGTATTACACATTACCTCACGAAAACGAATGCAAGATGAAACCAGCAAGACAAAAGTTGAGCTTTATGTTTACACGTACGCTTATGCAAATTTATTTCAAATACGATAGTGAAATTTTTTCACTTGATAGTTCGCCGCCTATGATTGACAAGCTTTTATAGTCTGTGTAGCAAGCGTTTTTGTTTGGTCTCAGAGCAAAGATAGACCGAGGAACAGAATTTTCGGTCCTAAAAACCGCACAGAAACGCTTGATACGCAGGCTACCTGTACTTTACTTATGCAAATAATTTTCAAATCTGCGACAAGAAACACATTGAGCTTCAAAGCACGAGACTCTCGGCTCGCTTCACTTGCAGGATTCTATTGGTGTCAGTCAAAAAGTATTAGTATGAACAGCAGTGTTCTGCAAAAACAATTCCTATAATTCTTTTCAAAGGTTTCTGATCGTTGTGTGGCTTCCCGTGGTTACGACCGAACTCCCTTCCCGCATTTTTTTTAGCCCGACTTCCGATCCGTTTAAAGGTCTGTCCTTCCGTTTAACGTTTCGAGCTATCCGTTTATAGATTCTGTTCAGCTGTTTAATGTTTCAAGCCATCCGTTTATTTTTTTTCTCAGCCGTTTAACGGTTTATGGAATACGTTTTTGAACTTTCCTCTACCGTTTAACGTTTTGGACTAACCGTTTAAACGCTCAAAAAACCCGTTTACTATCCGTTTACAAACCGTTTGTTTTTACCCGTTTAACGGAAAAGCGTTAGTGTACGAAATCCTGTGCCCGGTCACATATGTTTTCCTATCTTTGCAAGCTAATGATGGATTTCATTTAAACTTTCTACCTTACTTCAACAAGGATTGTAGTTAAGTGGTATGTTAAAAAAATATCATTTGGAAGAACCTAGGAACACAAAAATCTTAAAGATGAAAGAAAATATTTACAAAATCAGCGTGTAACGCGTAACAGCTATTTTGCATGAAATAGTTAAAAAAGTAAAATTTCACCCTTAACACAATCTCATTACGAAAATTCGACAGAGCAGAAATATTAAATAGGAAATAACGACACCCTACGCAAAATTACAGTTCTCTGCATTTATTTTTCAAGTAACGAGAATTATAATTCTAGGGACGGTTGCCATTAAGTGCCTTTGTAATGCTCAAGGTCCAACAGCGCTCCATGCCTTGAAAATATAAGGCTAGCGACTTCCAAACACACCTAAAAAAGAAGATAATTCGTCTGAGTAAAGTTCATAACATTGTTTACCATCGAGTAAGAAAGGTTTTCAAGATTACTCACGGCGATGAAGAAATAAAGAATTTTCGGGATCGGAAACAAAACTGTTGTGTACTTTTGACGGGTGAAATTAAATATAACTTACCTAAAAGAAAACCTGTATCTCAGCCTCCAGTAAACAAAGGTTGCTGATACACAGCTGCAACACAGTTCATTTACTAGTCTTCAAATCCTGCTAAGTTTTTTTGTCTTCAGTAGGCTTAAAATGAAGAAATTCTACCAATGGTGAATCGGAAACATATTTCCAGTTGAACGCCATTTTTGTCTAAGCGTAACGATCGGATTACCACCACGCTCGCAGCAGAAAACTTCAAGCCATTTTCCAGCTGAAATCCACAAGAAACATCGAAGGAGTCCTGTGTAACCTCTCCTTAGTATCTGGGGGTGTTTTTATAACAAATCAGGGGTAAAAAGGCGGGAAAACATGAAGTAAAAATAGAGTGAACGTCATGATTGCGTTAGACAATAGTGCGCGAGGATGGTCAAGCGTTAAATTCTGATTTATAAAGTGCCTTTGACTGTAAGTGAAGAAATAATTACCTCTTTGTAGTATACATGATTTAGAATTAGTTGTGTCAGTTAAATTTGTTGTATTTTAGCGACAATAATCATTAAGCAAGCCAAATAGTCAGATGCCTTGCCCAAAAAGGATTCTGGGTAATTTCTAAAATAAGCTGTAGATAAGAATTGTACCATGAAAATTTTCCAAATATGTTTGTTTGATGTTGATTACTTAATATCTAGCAAGTAATGATGGTTTGGGAATATTTTACACATTTTCATAAAAGTGCCCTATGTTACACTGGTGTACATATGTATCGTGCTACAAGTCCCTAAAATTTTTAGGAAATACCAAATTTGCCAGTCAATAATTTGTTGTAACTGGAAAACTATGTCTAGTTATCAACACTTTCAGTGCCTGCTTAAAAAAAGTTGGTAATGAATTTGTTTCTTTTCAGTATAATATTATTAACACATACCTAATCAATAATACTATTATTATGATTAGAAACATGCTTTAATTTTTTAAACAATAGGTGTGTGTAGAATCTGTTTTTTAGGACAAAATTAATTAGTGTGCTGTATTGGTTTGGGTTTCTTTTAGCAAGGCTTTAATACAGGCAGTTTTGTTTGTTATTTAGTCTTCCCAGTTTGAAAAGAGGCTTCAAGAAGAGCGCCAGCGAGCAGAACAAGCTGAACAGGAGTATGAGGAGGTTTGTAAGCTGTTTGTCATGGAATAAATGCATTTAACAATAGTTTTTCAAAAAGCTATAAATAGTAGTTCCTATGGGTTTCTTCAACAAACAGAGCTCTCAATTCAACAATCTCAGCACTTGGAAGTCACCATCAGTCAGAGTCACGCGCACACACTCCACTCTTCTTATGCCAAAATGTGTTGTGTAACATGTTGTTTCTTGCCTACTTCCAACTGTACCTTTTCTGTTTTTATTAGTGTTTCTATTGCTTTTGTAATGTCATTTATATCTTTTTTTCTTCTGCATTAACATTAAAGATTTCCAAAAAGATAAGCATGCTTGAATCTGAATTGGAAGAAACAGAAGAACGGGCTGAGAGTGCTGAAGAGTAAGTGTATGAAAATGTATTCAACAAGTAGAGTCAAATTTTGCTTTGTCTTGGCTGAGGTGTAGGCCTTGATTGCCAGCCTCATTTTTGGAAAAGGAGCCCATGCTCTTCCCCTGAAAGGTCAGCTGGATGCATGGTTTGCTGCTGTCAATTTCCAGCTATCAGATCAATGCCTACTTAAATCAAAGAGGCAGCATAAACTATTTTTGAAGAGCGGTGTTGTTTGATGTGGCATGTGATCGTGTTTTAATTTATAGCTTGTCAAGCTTAAACCCTAAAATATTAACAAGGAGAAGTGTCAGAGAAGCTGGTAAACTTCATCTGGATTGTTAATTATAATCCAGCCTGCACCTCGAAAAGTGTGCTATTTATTGTTCTTTTTGTTGTAATAATTTCACCCCTAACTTCTCTAATGCAAGATCAGTGAAAATGTCTCAATTCGGTATCCGTTGCTGTTGAGGTATAGGTAAAGACAAAAGCTGCAAAGGGGCAAAAAATAACCACGTGAATTGTGTTTTGTGTCTGTTGACATTTCCTATTCCAGCATTTTGTAACACATAAATTAAATTTTGGAATTATGTTGAAGGTGCGTGTAGGATCGATCACTCACGTGTCCAGCCATCTCTTTTCAAGGAGAATCAAGTCCAGACCTGAGAGAGCGGCAGAAATTAAGCTTTCACAACCCTCGAAGCTGCGACCACTTTAGGCGCCATGGCGACTAAACTTTTGGTACTGGCGACTTGATTCGGAAAATAGTCGCCAAGTTGGCGACCAGAGAAAAACTGAAGAAACGAAAAAGATGATCAATTGTCTGAATTGTACTGAAATGATTAAGGTCCTCTGCTGATATCCCAGAGGGGGAAGATTAGAAGATCTCGTCGATATTCATTCAAGCGAACGCTTACTTCGCTAAGATTTCTACTAAAATATTGTTCTGCTCCACTGAGCACAGGTCCGTTGCCTAGCCCGTGACAAGTTTTTAACCTTGTGACGCGTGACAAGCACCCTCGGAGACTGTTACACGGGTAATCTTTTAGAGGACAGGTAGCTTGCAAACTAAACTGAACGCAGGGTTGTCGGAACAGCAACAAGAAGATTTATTCCAAAAATGAACGTAGTTTCCACGAAGTAAAACTCCACAACAGCACTTAACTCGATAAACTTACACGGCCTCCGCCAACTTCAATAAAATCACACGGCCTCTGCCAACCTGATAAACACGGCTTCAGTCACACTTGACTACACACGGCTGATCGTCAAACTCTCTTCGCTTGTGGTAAACTAGTTAAAACTTCGCTCGAAATCACTTACTTATATATGTTTACAATATTATTCTAGAAGTTTCTAAATAGTCTAATTATAGAAAGATTACTAAAAGATTACAAAATATACCGTTTTAGAAACGCTGACACAAGATCCTAAAATAAACAAACTATGAACTCACGCGAAGCTTCTAGAAAGTCACGCTAGTCACGCAACAGAGTTTTTCGTAACAGAGACCCAGGGGCAGATAGTGGGGATGAGGGAAAGTCTAAACGTGCGGAAACATGTGGCGCGAAGAAAAGTAAAGAACAACGAGAAGAGCCCCTGGGGACAATGTCGTACCAGACCAGTTCCAAAACGGTCGCCACCGTTCTGCCTTCTGATTGGTGCCAGAAAAACACAGAAAGTTTAAGTCGGCATGGAACATTTTAAGATAAATTTGAGTAACATGAAATGTTGAATCGTTTTTTGTATATAAAAGAACAAGCGACCATTTGCAGACCAACACAACATCATCATCAGACGAACCTAAACTTTGCAAAAAACAATCGTCTTAAACATCTTAACCAAAAGTAAAGCAAAAGCGGTATTTTTGTTTGGGTTTTTTTGGCTGATAGAAAACTATAGGGTTGATTTATAGATCAAGCCGTCTTTTCCGGCTGCGTCGTTGAGGCAAGTTTTGTTTCATAGGACAGATGTAAATAAATTCTCAATGTGCGGTTTCATTACTAAAATACTGAAACAAGACTAGCTTTAGCCCAACATTTTGTTAGTTTTGTACATCCTGGTACTTTTCGCCAGTGTTAAAAAGAATGTTTACGGGAAAATATGAGACACCAAAGAAAAAAGGCTATTTTGAACACGCACTGGGGAGTCGTGTAGGCCTGTCAACCCCATTTTACACTGCCAGTGAAAACAATTTGGAAGTTTTAATAGAAGAATAAGTTTCGTTTTTTTCTGAGATTAGATTTCTTTTACACGGTCATTTGACGTGGTAAATATTGTTGAAAATTCGTTGTCATTTTCGATACATTAGATGCAGTTCACTAATTTTAGGACAATTTTTATGCTGCAATTTTGCTCATGGCCTCCGTGAACTCGGTCACAAAGGCAGTATTTTGCAAGATATCTTCTCTGTTCAGAAGCAAATAAAAGCAGTGTTACTCGACATGGATTATAAGTTACCCTATACACTTGTGAATTCGGTAAATGCCGTTTAGCAACATTGTCTTGGCTGAACAATACCATTTTAAAGCTCAAATTAATTTTTAACCAATTATTAAAACTTTATGGTTAACATATATTTTGGCACCTAAAAAAATCCTTTGGCGACTAACCCTAAAGAGTTGGTCGCCAAATGGCCACCAAAAGAAAAATTTAACTTCGAGGGTTGTTTCATTGTAAATACTAATGTTGAGGTATAAACCACAGATGACACCAACAACATGGTAACTTCTGAGTATGAGGAAAATTGAACTTTGTTTGAGCCAGATCATATCAATAAATTGGTAGTGATCATGCAAACATGAACATTTTGTTAAATAGGAGATCCGTTTATTTTAAAAGGTTTCTGTGCATTTTTCAGCTGTAATGCATTTTTCTCCCTTTTTCCTACCAGACAAGTCAAACTTTTAGAAGATGAAGTTACTGTGGTTGGAAATAATTTGCGTAGCTTAGAAGTCAGTGAAGGAGAAGTATGTTTATGCAATACATAAATTTGAATATTTCTGTTTTACAGTATGGTCAAACCTTTGTTTTACATTTGCATCACTAAATGAAGGTCCAGTTCCTGGAGTATCCAGGGACTTCCACTTTTGGCAGCCAGCCCCTAGATTGAGTAATGCCCCCAAGACTGGTATAATGGTGCAACACAGCCATTAACTCCTGCAGGAAAGGAAACAAAAAACAGAGAAACTGAGAGCCTAACACAGGCTAGGAAGGGAGGAGGATTAAAACTGACTGAAAGAAACCTTACGGCAAGAATAACTTGTAGCATGAAGGAAACTCAACATGCCACCAAATTAAGTGACAGACGTAACAAATGACATGTATCAGACATGCGCTTACCAACCAGCTGTAGACACTAATACTGAAGATGCCCCAAGTTGTTTACTTTTTTTAGTATTTTATTGCATTTACTTGCATAATATTGAACTGCCGATGGACAATCCAAAGTCCCAGTGTTTCTGCTGCTGATCCTCCCCTCTGTCTCCTTACAATAATAACTGAAAATATTCTGCTTTTACATAGGTGTTGATGCTAACTTCGTATTGCTTCTGACCAAAGCTGTTACTGTCTCTTAATAATTTTCTTGTTCTTGTAGGCCTCCAAAAGAGAATTTGACTATGATGAGAAAATTAAAAAACTTGAAGAAGAATATGCAGAGGTAAAAGCCCTTAATGAATACCAATAATTAACATTTGTAGGGCCTCATTCAAAATTGCCTTGTATCTGCTGTAAAACAATGAGAGAATGGGAAATATTGTGGAGCCCTTTTTGTGCACTCCTCCTTTAGTTTGCGTATGCTGAGTACTGTGGGTATTTGGGAAGGGTATTTTTGTTCACTTCTATACAGTAAAGTGTTTGTTGTAACCCAAGTGCACCCAGTTGTAGAAAACATGAAATAAAAGGTACATTGTAAAGGTACGCTGGAGAATGAACTACTGCTTCCCATCTTTGGGGAGACATGAGTTC